>WOGN01001705.1:0-18429 GCA_015342105.1 Leptinotarsa texana
AGAATTAACATTTAAAACCTGGATGTTAAAATCAGCAGATAAAAGAACAGAATTGATATTTAGGTTACGAATTGTAACCGCTATTATATACCAATGATAGGTATATACTTAAATCTATATGGGTCAGTTGTATACCTTATCACTCAGATAAATTTTACATTTCATTTTCATTGTTTATTTAATTTCATTTCATACTATTATACTCATATTTGTCAATTTTATCCAATTCGAATATTTCTATCCTTGTATTTTTATTTGATTCATTCGATCCTGTTATTTTTATTTAATTCATCAATCCTTCTTTAGAATTCAAATATCTTATCGCTTTACACAATATATTTCATGAAAAAATATACACTTTTTGAATAATTGCATAGAGAGAGAGACGCTCTGAAATAAATGTGTATATTTTTACCACTGTTTGAAAAGCCCAATTTTTCTTTCAGCTGTTGTGAAAAAATATAACTCAATGAAAGGTTACCTAAGTAAACACTTTTGTTACATATCATTTCTACCGGCGATTTAAACCGTATTATCATCGAATTGATTATGAATAATCACGGACCACAATTAAATTTGGTCTTTTGATTTCATCTGGGACTGTACCCAATATAATGATACCGCTTGGCTCGTGCGGACATTTCTATCGACATTCGTCCGAGTGTGAAGTAACTTCCGTTCGAATTGTTACTCTTTTAATAACTCTTTTAATGATATCCGGGATTCAGTTATTCCAATCCTATTTTTCATTATTGACTTTACCTAGATAACGACGTACAGATTCCGAAGATGGGGTCGTTGAGTTGTTACCTATTTCAATTCATGGTTTCTTTGCTGAATCATAGCAACAGACTGAAACTCAAAAAAGTTTACTCCATATATACATACATTTATGAAAATCTAGTGGACCAACTTTGAACATATTCTTTGGAAGCCAGTACTTTCTACTGTGCCAAGAATGAAAACTCGAAGTCATCTCCACAATTTATTATCACCCTCAGATGTTAGAATTGTAAAACCGTTCACCCTCAGATGTTAGAACGGTTTTACCGGTTAGAAACCGGTTAGAACGGTAAAACCGTTCTAACATCTGAGGGTGATTATAAATTGTGGAGACGACTTTGAGTTTTTATTCTTCGCAAATCTACTGCACTCCACTTTGAGAAATAATGGACTTCTACCAGAGGTTACTCATAACCTTATATAACCTTCCACAATTCGAAAAATAAACAATAAATAAAGGGCAAACCGAAAAGTTCATCCCGTTACTACGTAACATAAATTTTGCCTACAAATTGAAAGAATTAATTGAATTTTTTTTACCTTTCTTAAGTGGGCAACGTTTCGGAAAATAATCTTTATTCGTTTTCGAAACCTAAAATTCACTATAAAACTTGCGATAGCTCAAATTTTTTTGACATAAGCTAAAAGATATACTACTCGTACATATGTCAAAAGAATGAAATGTTCACACATATACTGGATATTTTTTGAGAATTCAGTTATGGTTCATATTTCCGTTTTCAACCATTCTTCTTAGTAGTGGTATACGATACATTTCCACACTTCTATTCGAAATACACTGCAAAAATAATATATTCAGATTCTTTGAGTTTTACAATTTTTTCATGAGTTGCCTTGGTGATAATTTTAGTTTCATTCCATTCTATATCGTGATCAAGATAATCAGTTTGCCCTTTGTTATATTGTTCAGCATAATCTCTATTGATTTAGCATTGGTTATTTTTTACATTGTGGAAGGTTATATACCCAAAAAACAGAAGAAAACTAGAACATTTATTGCTAATATAGGTTCTTCAAGTTTAGATATTACCTATGAATATGTGATTGATTCCTTACTAATAAAGTATCCTGATAAATGTATATAGAATTGAAGTTACCACCAATAGAAGAATAAATCGTAACCATTTGGGTATGATACTTTTCCAAAATTTGATGAAATTTTATGTCTGAAGCTGTGGAATCAACCTGGATATGTAGTAAAAATAATTCACATATCATTATAGAAGTCTGGTAAATATGGTCAATCCCATTGATATGGAGCTAAAAAATGAAATATCTGTCAGTTAGCAAAAGCCTGGTTACGGAAAAAACAACGGTTACAACTTTCAGAAAGATATCTACATGCCCCAATCAAGAAAGAAGAAAGTAGTTTCTATCGACACAAAGATTATAGTTATTTTATTATAACATATGTCTAAATCTGTAGTTTGCCTACTAGATTCGACTTTGAGGTTGAGTTTGGTAAGGTATCGTATAGCTATGGTATAGTTATGAATACAATAATAGGGTATTATTTCAGGCGAACGCCTGCTTACGGAAAAAACAACGGTTACATATTTCAAAATGAGATCTACATGCCCCCACTCAAGAAAGAAGCAAATAGTTTCTATGGACACAAAGATTATAGTTATTTTATTATAACATATGTCTAAATCTGTAGTTTGCCTACTAGATTCGACTTCAAGGTGGGGTTTGGTATGGTATCGTATAGCTATGGTATAGTTATGAATCCATTAGTACGGTATTATTCCAAAATGAATGAGGGGATTGACGTGGCTATCATACAGCCCAAGCCAAACCAACACATGTCTTTTGCAAACCATGTGAAGAAAATTGTTAACTACTTTTTCCAATATTTTAATGAAATATCGAATCGTTTCATCTCAGTATTGAGTTTGGGTAATAGGACTTCTTAGAAGAAATGAAATTCGCAAATTAGATAGTCATATTTATGCTTTGCAAATGCCAAGTTTTGTTCTCTATATGGAATTGATCAGACGATAAACAGGCATATAGGGCAGTTTCACTTATTCTACAATACTTCCTCCAAAAAAACGACTCAAAACATTAAAAAATTATACAAAAAAATATTAATTAAATTTGTTGTTATGAGTACAACATAGCACATAACATAAATATTTGCCACGGTCTACTACATGAAGAATAATGCTAGTATCCGCATTTATTGGCGTTTTCCACGCATCTAAATTCCGTCACAGTGGGTAAACTTCTTCCGGTTTCACCCCGATGCGATGGTCTATCAGAAATAAAAGGCCATCAAGCCGTGGGAGAATTTCGTACCTTCATTGAAATATCAGTATGCTGCATTTCCGGATTCTCTTTCCGTAGTTTTTGTCGGGAAACGTGGCTTATACTGATTAAATTAGCAGGCGTGGACCCGGTTGTTCCTAATTAAGTTTATGAATGCTGCATGGGTAATATGCGTTGAACCCCCATAAACAAATAATTTCCACTCAGTGTTGACATTCATTATAATTTCAGTCCACCAGAATTTGAAAATTTTCAAGAATAATTCAAAAATTCGTTCAAAATAAAATTAGGTTTAAACCGAATCGGCCAATTTTTCTACAATCAAAATTCAATCACATCGCACTCACATTTTTAAAACAGAAATATTTCTTTTGTACTCCTACTTGGAAATAATATTTAATTTTATATAACTGTATCGAATTTGAAAATATTTCGACGTGATTAAAGAAAGTGGCGTAACATGTACAAGTCTTAAAAGCAACTCACAAGCAAAAGTTACTGGTATCAAACATTTCTGCCACTTACCGTATTGATGAAAATGTCACTGTGAATTGTTGGCTGTTTATCATTATTATGATGGTGATTTGAAAAGAAACTGAGGAAATTATACACCATACATGGTTAGAAACTTAAAAGACAAAACGGAATAAGTGTATCTAGAATAAACAATGAGAGAAACGAATATTACTGGAGTTTTTTCCAACACCAAACCGTTTTTTCAAGAGGAAGATCTTCCTCTTGGAGATGATCACATGGTGATGGAAACACGTGTCGAGGTGTTGGGAAAAAACTCCAGTAATATTTATTATTACACCAAAGGTTCCAAACAGTTCATCACAAATGAGAGAAACATTCATTACAAAGAAATATTGAAAAGAAAATAAGTACGAATAAGTTCCGAGAGATTATAGCTAGCAATGAAAAACCCAGTAAGTGCGTTAGTGTTATCCAAATGAAACTGAAACTCCTAGAGAGGAAGGTAACATACAAAGCGTTCAACAGTGTTTAGAAAGAATCAATCAACACGTTTCTCAAATTTTTGTAATAGAATAAATGATAACAATAAGATAAATAATAGTTGTTAAAAGTGTCATTTTACTTTTTAAGAAACAATGGCCAATAACGTAAAACAAAATGTTAGCAGTTTCTATCTATAGTGAACACAAAATGAATGGAACACTTATATTTTTAAAATGACGAATATAGTGACAAAAGATTAAAAAAGTTGAAACAACCGTACGAAAAACTTTCGCTAGCTAGCTTAAAAGTTAGGGATAGCAGCAATATACGTATGACCTATTTTGAAGAAAAATCAATGATATGGAAATAATCGACACTTTCGCTTTATCAGTCAATGGTTAAGACTCTGTTGTACTTGATTAACAGTAGAAACATATTTAAAACTCAAAATCCCAATATTGGCAAAAGATCAGTTTAACTTTTTATAGAATTGTTTTTATTTTCGAAGCTCACTAATAGTGAAAACCCCTATTACAATTTTGGCCCAATTTCATAAAGTTCGTCAGCAATTTATCAATTATTCGCATTTTATATTCTATTTTTCATTTCCGACAACTGACTTTTCAATAAACAACATATAAACTGTCAAGCGATAGTAATACGTCATTAATTGGTCTCAAAATCTAAGAAATTGTTGATGATCTACGTTTGTGTAGCTATCTGTCTGATGTACTGAGTGCTATTATTATTATCCAAACGAAAGCTCTCGTTAATTAAACGCGGTTTCCTCTTTCACATGCAGAAAAGAAGGATGCTACATAACGGTACATAATCTATTTTGTATTCTATTGATGACGTATGTGTATTCTTTGTCGATCCAACGGTATGTTCTTCAATTAATGGCGCCAACAAACAAACTCTGATGATATTCCTTAATGAACAATGTTATTCAAAGTTCAAGAGAGATATACGTTTAAAAAAATATAAATATGAGTTTAAAATATGTTTTTCCGTTAACCAGCGTTAACCGTTAACGACAACCCTCAGAAGTTGAGAAACTTGTGCGAGCTAACGACTAACGAGGTGTTACCTTTTAACGTGTGATTACTAACACGGTTTGGTCGATAACACGTAAAAATCGATCGTTCAGCCTGCGGCTTGAACCACCGACTCACACATCGGTTCACTGAGAGAGTGAACAAAGCAACCGCGTCGATTCGCCCAGCTACCGACATCAATACGAGTATAGATGACAGTAATTAAAAGAGTGAAGGCCCCGTTTGCTAAAGAAATCAGGGAACTATGATCAGAAGGTATTTCAAACAAAGTGGTTGACACAGTTTGCATTTCAGTTTCCAGGATTGGCCCAACCATGTACCTCTGAATTCATCCGATGCTTTTTGGGAATATATTCAACAAGATTTGAGCAGAAGATTCCTAAGAGTCGCACATTTGGAATCTACAATAAAATGTAGATATTTTGAACATTTGTTAATCACTTTGGATCCCTTCTAGGATCTTCCTCTTCCTATCTTAACTACGCATACTTCTTCAACCTCGTGAAAATAGATTAGCAACGCCACTGTCACAACGACAAACCACAGTTCACTTCCTTTGCCACTGGCAAGGTAAGAAGCGAGAACAACTATGCTACCGGAGAAGATCGCATTCCGATGCATGTTCGGTGATGAACTCGAGTACCAGTCTGATTTAGCTGCTTGTTAAAATAAAAAGATGATGGAATAATTAAAACTTGATCTTGTCATCAAACGTGCAGAGTTGTGTTATGAATGTGACAGAGTTAGTGATACATTCCTATAAGATCCTACTACTGCAATGTAGCTGCAATTGAGAAAAATAATATTCTCGATGGCAGATTACGATAGGAAATAAATCATTGCAGCTAAATAGAGTATAGTTCAAAAATATCGATTTTATGGTGTATTAAGGGAAAGATCTTAGAAGGGATCAAGTGTTCAACATATTTACTTTTTAATTGGGATGTGGTGACCGATTGAATTTTCTACAATACAGAAGACATCAGGAATTTTAAATAAAAACCTGGTATCTTATGAAAGAGAAAGCTAATGCAGAGACTAAACAATACCCTATATTGAAGCAAATGCATTTAATGGAAGCAAAAAATAGCACAGATGACCACAGATATTCAATTTAAAAACCTATTTGACAAAAGAAAAAATAATATGGCTTTTCAAAAACATCTGATTTCCGACAGTCTGAATCTCTGCATATGATGATTCAAATAACCTGTAAGAAGTCCTGTTAGACATCGTAGTTCATCCCTACTGTAGTCCATCCAACAACTGTTTGGTATCAAGCTTCGAAGAGTGAATAAACGCCTTGGAATGAGCCAAACCTGGAAGATTCTGCCAGAAGTCCATAACTCTTCCTGCCATTCAGGTGTTCAATCTTTGTTAAGCAAAGCCAAAGCCTCATTAAAGAGGAGTTTCGCTACACGGTAGTTTAATGAGTAATGGAAAATGTATTATTGTATACTAATACCAAAAACAACATGAACCTTTTCATTGATCAACTTGCAAGTGATAGAAGATTAATATTTTCTCAATCGTTTGAGGATTGTGGGAAAAACTTTTACCTAGAAAGTCTTCAATAAATCGACTGATTTAAAATGACACCTTCATGATTAATTGAACTCCTATATTATCAGGACCGATCCTAGGGTGTTATTCTAGGGTGCCAAGACCAGTATTTGGCCCTCGTACAAAGACCTGATGAGTCGTCTCTTTAGAGAATTTTTTGAAGTTCTAATAAGTTGACGTTATCAACTCACGTTCCTATATAAGAGTTGGTAGTAAAACATTGAAAATCCAATTTATCAATACCTATTCAATTTCAACATAGTTCTATTTTCAGAAATTCGTGAAAAATATTTCAAACTGAAAATTCTGAAACGAAATCTTTTTGGCTTTCTACTTCTCCACAATTTAACAAAAAATGTGTGCATCTTCCAAAGAAGAACTAACTCCAATAAAAACTATTAATAGATTCAGAAGTTTCTTTCAGATACAAACTGGAAGAAAAATCATTTCTTAACAAATACTTTCACATGAAAATTCAATTACAAAAAAAACGCTTTACCCGTCCAGTTTGTACTTCAAACATTCATCATGAATTTCAATCAGATTTCATTCATAGGAACTATACAAAACGTAAGATATGAAAGAGTATTGATATAAAATGTCACTTACATGGAAAACTATCATCTTTTATGGTGTACTAAGAAGTTTCGTGACAAAATATTTGTCTTATCACCTGATAATCAACTGCATTTTGCATAACTTTACAAGACTAAGCACTCATTTCTTTTAGTATATACTGCTTAATGTCATCGGAAGGAAGAATTTTTCAACCGATACAACACGCGTGATAATAAAAGTAGCAATTGCGTTGGTTTTATTGTACATAGTGAATTACTTTGAAAATTAGGGTCGCTATTTTGTTTTGTGTTGTCTTTAGATAGATATGTACTTTGCCAATTTCAGTATTGAAATTTACAATTTCAGTTCAGGATATCTGAAAGGTAAGAGTCACTAAGAGTAACACCTGAATATGTTTCCAAACAACCTTTACATATTAAATGGTTAAGGCTTTCGCAGCCGAGATTTTCAGTGTCTCTATTCTACGGGTTTTAATTCCGGGAATTTTTGGAATTTCTTCGGATTTAATAGTCAACTCAGGATGTATAAATCTCTGAGGAAGCTAGCCACTCGCACAAGCGAATCGTTAGGAAGAAATTCCAAAAATCCACAGCCTTCAAACCAGGAAAATTGTGACACGGATCCCTTACATATATTTACTAACCCACATACAAAAACGACAGTCGTTCTAATAAAATTCATCACCCTCAACAATAAGTTCAATTACAGTTTCGGTGAAATCTCTGTGAGTTAGAAAAGATATCAGTGTTTTATGTCTTCAGACAAAACCGACCCTATTTGTTTTCTCGGAATTCGTCAACCCACACTCCCTTATAATTCCTATACAGCATTGTGTTCGAGTTGTGTTTCAGCCGCACCCGAAACTGTGCGTTTTACAGAGATGGACCGAAAAAAATTTGTTAGGTGAACTGTCATATGGAAACGCCTCATAATGTAAATAAAATAAATAATGGTATGATGTTTCAACACTTCAAAGGACTTTATAATACTGCTTTTTGTCATATGCCATTGCTATGTTAATTGTTGCTCTTTGCAGTTTCTCATACTTGACTCCACATGAATAGAATTTGAGAGTTATTTATATACATTAGGTACATTCTTTTTAAGTGCACAAACTAAAAGTTTATTCTCTAAATTCATAATAATGTCACGACCCCAATTGGGTCTTTTCGTAACCAGTTACCAATTTTCACTTATTATTTCACTCTTAATTTTGTTGCTACAATTCATTTACCCAGTTCATGAGGTAGGGCGGTATGTAAATGAAATCAATATAAAAACAACAAAACCGTACTTATAAATAACTCATCATAATTTCTAACAGTGTGTCACAACTTGGAAGCCACCTACAAGCAACTGCCTTCTGATATTCCCTCAATACTTCTCTTTCAATATCCAGGCGATAAATCGTTCGTTAGCAATTCCAATTCCCATCGTAAAAAACGAACATTATCTGATGTACCGAAACAGTAGTCTCAGCAATTATATTTGATGTTAATATTACTTGATACAATGTGAATTAGATACTTCCGGACATGCTTCCCGGTATTCGGGGAAAATAACGAGGAATTGATATTTTAATAAATGAATTTGGATTGTATTGATTTTTCCTAATAATGTGACAATAAAATATACAGCTATCATTGTAGCAAGTTTGAAGTACGTGCAGAAATAATTAGACTTCAATTGGTAAACTCGACATAACAGCCGGATGGTAGGATAATGACCATTATGTTGATCTTGCTGTTTGTACTAGTAACAACAATAATAAAGGTTATTTAATTCAATCTAGGAAGAATAGAAAGCGTTTCGGATCAGGCATTTAATGAATAATCAAAGTGTTATAGCTGACGCTGCTTCTCAACTCAACCTAATATAAACTAATGAAATCCTAGGACAATGACTAATTTCCTTCAAAAACTAATATGTTTAATATTTAATGTTTTTAATTTTGGTGAGTCGTTAACCTAACAGAGGCAGAACATTTGTATTTATATTTTAGAATTTTCCACAAGTTTCCAATGTTTAAATTGAACGGGTTACATTTTTAGGAGTGATTAATTTTAGGGAAAGAAAGTTTTTGGCTTTCAACAACTTCTATCTTGATATAAAAAAATGTGGGAATCTTCCAAAGAAAGGAAGAAAGCAATCAATTTTAAAATAAGTAACTCTATATATAGATGTGTGGATAGATCATACAAAGAAGTATCTTTCAGACACAAATTGGAAAAAAAGCCCTGCTGAAACAGCTACTTTCATATAAACATTAAAATACACGAAAGAAGAATTCTTTCGAAAAGAACTTTTATATTAACAGTGAATTATACAAAAAATATTTTTCTCTACTCAGTTTGTATTCCAAACATTCGTTATGGAATTTAATCAGATATCATTCACAAGATTTCTACACATATACTAAATGAAAGGTAAAAATTTCACTCACATGAAACACTTTCATCCTCACTGGTAGACATTTTTGTATCAAGATGGAGTAGTAGAAAGGCAAAAATTTGTTTTCCATTGTTCTATTTGAGTTCCTCTATTGCCTTGTATGTCAAAAACTTTCTGATTACGTGGTGGTAGTATTATTTATATTCTACCTCTGGGATCATCTTAAGCCTTGCAGGAGTCCCGATGCACACGAGAACTTGAGTCCATATAAAGAAAATAAATACGTAAATGAAAATTCAGCATAATGTATTTCACATCTGTGTGATTTTCAATGTGCTTATCTAAAATGAATGGCGTAAATGGTGCAGGTGTCAACTATTCCCTAGAAACAATATTCGATTCTATAGGCGCCTCTGAAGACATACCAGCCCATACTATAACTGAACTCAATTGAAAACTAAGTGTAGGTCTAGAAATGCACCTCTATACATTGTTCACCATCTTTTCTCCAGCCTGTTCAGTGACCATCCGGAGAACGTAGACACAAACTGGATTAATCTGTAAAGAACACATTTCTCCAGTCGTCTGCATTCCAATGGCGACTCTAACTAGCGAAATGTAATATGGATTATCGATATTCTTTGGTTTTGTAGCGTATGTACTCCAAAAACGGTCATCTAGATGAGTGGTTTTTCTCTGGGGATATGTTTTAGGACTTCGAATGTAAAACCGTAGAATTGCTAAGAATTGACACAAGCAAGATAATAATTTTTGGCATTAATAAACAGAAACATCATAGTGAAAACAATTGACAGTGTGTAGTCTCCTTGCAACATAGCAATGAAGGTAATAAGCAGAAAGGTTCTTTTCTTACTTTAACTTCCAAAGAATCATTAGCACTTCTAGCTTTTCACAGAACTTCTTATTTCCTGAAATACACATTTCTCAAACCATAAGTATAATTAGTCTTAGACAAATTTGCTATTCCTCATGCTCAGTCAGTCCCTGGGTCGAAATAAAGCTCTTTCTTTCAATTCATCAGATTAACATATTTCATATTTCGCTCTGGAGACTACCTTCTTTCTTCTCGCACTCTTGAAAGTACGGAGAAGATGCTATCTCGGTGTTTATTATACCACAAACTTTCCGCCAAAGTAATTACACATGCGAATTATGTACGAGCGGAAAATAGAAGCAAAAGAAAGAAATAATGGTCAGTCGGTAACCTCTGTTTGACTCGCGGTTCTTGTTTGCATGAGGAGATTTCAAGCGTTTTTTCACATGCGTAAATACGTACTATAGCCTTGGTTTGTTTACTTGACTTGAATTAGTGTTTTCTGTGCTGGCACTAATTATGATGTGATGCTGGGGTCAAAATGATTATACATTTCAAGAAAAGGTTGAACAACGAAACAATAGGTGTCATTGGGATAACTTGTCATTAGTTTTTTTTTCGGCTGGGAAGGGCACTATTGCTGTCAGGAAAGGGTAGGTAGCATTGTTTGAAAATGATGAGTAGGGATATTTTATTATTGAGTTTCTTCCTATTTTTTGCTAGAAATCTGGTCTTCATTATAATAGAAAGTAGGTGTCTCAATGGAGAAAGAATCACATATCAAAATTGAGATACCATGTCAACATCATCCCTGAATCTTAAACTGTAACTTTATTGTCTACCATATTAGGGAGGTTAAGATAACATAGATTTTTTATGGAGTTCAGATTCACGGGCCAGAATTTTATGCTTTTGAGTATAAAACTGTCAAAAATATTTTCGAAAATTTCCTTGAATGTTTTCCTAAATTGAAATAATAGAAAGTATTCAATCAAATGATGCATGTGATGCTCCCAAACATACCCCGAAGTTGCTGGATTTTATCCAGAAAAGAGCCATCCTCCTGATTGGAGACGCGAACATCGCGTGCAACCTTGATAGCCCGGAACATCGAACAAAGGTTCTATAAATATTTTAACGGGAAGTGCTCAAGTTTGTTTAAAATCTGTTTTTCCGTTAATCAGCTGTCGCCCTCATACGAACGACAACTGTCAGAAGTTGAGAAACTTGTGCGAGCTACGGACTAACGAGGTCTTGCCTTTTAACGTGTGATTCCTAACAAAGTGATTTGGTACATTTGATTCCACCAACAGCGTACATATCAGAAATTTGCGACGGACTGTAGCTGCTCACTGTTTTGAGGTTCAACTCAGTACACCTCGAAGTTCACTGTTTAAGAACCCTTTCATCTGGATAACTGCGTTTACGTGGAATAAACTTCCTGAGAACGTTTTTCCAAATGGATTTAATTTCCAGCGATTCAAATCCAATGTGAATTGCTAATTTCGCACAGGCAGCGCTCTGGTAGCGCCTTAAGAATTTTCCTGCAGTGCTTGTGTTTTGTCCGTAAAAATGTCATAATCATAATTGCTTCAATTTTTGATATTCAGAAAGTGTATTGCCTAATGGCAACAGAATATTATGTTAAAAAATAATTTATGTTGGAAACGAGTTTGAGAAATCTAGAGATTCTCCAGTTTCCTTTGTTTTATGTTTAGTGTTTGTTTAGTTTCAGTTTTTTCCACATCTTTGTGTATAGGTACTTGGAAAGTATACTTTGATTAGTTTACTATGCTTTGGACAACTGAAATTTTTGTGGTTTCATTCGACATAGAATATGAGTTCTAAATAGCTTTTACCGTTGTTTTATTACGTGGTGTGAAACATGTATTTTTCATGAAATATCATGTTCATCATGCTTTTTTGATGTCATGTGTAACTAGTTCAATTGAACCCTCATTAATTATAGTATCACCAGTGAACAAACCTTTATATGAAAATATTTCGCAGGTAATCAACGATTTGCATCAATTATACATTCCAGGCTAGATTCGTCCATAGAATTCTCAAATACTAAAATCATTTAGTTATATCTAAATAATTAATTATGTGAGAGAACACGAAAATTTTCGTTTCACTTCAAAAAAAGAATATTAATGACACTTTGGGGTTCTGAATGAAAAAAAAAATTGAATACATTTCATATTTATAAGAGAAGGTAAATTAGACCATGTGGCGAATTATTACTGTCAAAACCTTCCAGTATATGTAAGCTAAATGATAATCGTTTAATATTTTGTGAAGGACCACATCCTTATATTATTTTTGTTTCAGATATCTCGTCTCTCATCTCTTGGTTCAAGGTAAGAGGAATATTCAGTTTAAAATAACGTTCTATTTAGTTTCGAGTTTGAAATTTATTACTAGATTTTATTTTAATTAAAAATTCATATTACGTTTTGATAATATATTGACACATATTGACACTCTAATATCAAGTGAAACACATGTTTTGTAAATTGATAGCGTCATATTTTTAGGAGTGACCTAATTTTTTTGGGAAAAATTTAGGGTTTCTACTACTCCATCTTGTTACAAAAAAATGTGGGAATCTTCCAAAGAAAGGAATTAATCAATTTTAAAATTAGTTGTTGCTTTTTCAATACATATTTGTTGTTTTTGTGCAAGTTTTGTTCTAAGTTTTTTTTCTGGAAATCAAAACGAGCTACAAAAACGGATCAAGGACTGAAATAGTTTAATTTTTATATAGTTTACCTATCAAATAATTGAATGTGACGAGAAATATTAGTGGCGTATATTTTTAGTGAATAATATTTGGCTAAACTGTGTTTTGAAGCGCCACCGGATTGAACAGTTTGTATCTGATTGACCTAAATTAACCTCTTATTACCGAAAATAATATTGTCAAATTCCACCTGAAGTGGATAGGGAATATTTACAAAATTATACAAAGAAGGACAAATTTTCATATTTCATCATAGAAACAATTAATTTCGGGACCCATGTTTATATGTAAATGCAACCTCACATTATTTCACTGCAATCAAGAAACACCCTTAAGATAATAGAATTGGTCTGTAAGGAATTTTTACAATATTCTGGAATACTTTCATAATCAGTTATTTTAACCGACTCATCTGAAATGTAAAGAAATGTCATCAAAATTTCATGAATATGTATTATCTATGACTTATATATTAGTGTTTAATGATAGTCCCTTTTTCAAAAAATGTTTCGATACTCAATCAAATATTCATCTTGACTTTACTGTTGCAAAATTAACAAACAATTCTCATTCGTCAAATAATGAATCAGTTATTTATTCTTCTTATAAATGATCTATGTATTCAGTGTCTACACAATACATACTTATCTAAAGTATTTTTTTAAATAATAACTCATAGAGAATTATTTTTCACCTGTTTATTTCGACTATCTTTACATGCCTGCAAACTTAAATAGAAATTAATTGCAAATTCTGAATAGACTAAATTTCGTTGAATGAGTGAACTTTCCAAGAGCTTTAATTGGTTTATATGTATATAAAGAATCAAATATTTCAACTGCCTATATCATCACTAACCAGCTACACTCTGATCAACTCTCAGAAGTATCAATGAGACTTGTGTAAGCTAAGACGAAAGTGGGTCGTACTTTTTAATGTGCGTTTTCAAATATGGCACAGTGTTGGATATGGCAGCGAAAGTTCTACCAAGCACATGTCAACCATCGTTATAATAACTTCATTCACCCTACGCCGACTCATTGCCATCTCAAAAACTGCGAAAAATTTTGCGATATAAAATATTTAAAGATTTGAAAAAGTTTTTCACATTTGGAGTAGATCTCAGCTCTTTGTTAATGTAAAATGAATATGTATGTTTATATTTTGATTGGCACAATGATTGGCACAATGATAAAGTTTCAATTGATTTGTTCTTGAATACCAAAAGAGAAAGTACATATTAAATAATATGTGAAGATACTAGAAATTATCTCACAGTCATTACGAAACGAACTTGATTTCAATATGTGTATCCAGACAAGGTCATTTTGCACCTCAGAGAAAAATAAGGTCTAAAGTGGTTACCTTTTTCGTCAATTAACTGAGTTTGTTTCTTTCATTGTTTTTAATTTTCCCAAGCTAGCAGTTTGATATTCGTTTTTAAGATTTAGGAAATGACGATAAATATCATAATTTGAAAAAAGTAGGTATTTAAAACTAATTAACTTTTTGACAAAAATGATGTTTATTTACAAATCCATTTCTAACATTATAGAATGTTTCTTTGGTAATTTCGTTAGGTGCACCTCTTATCCTAACCATGAGCAGTCTACTATTCACAACCGCAGTTCATTTCAGAACTCGAACAAGAAGTTCTTAAAACGATTGAATAGCTACCAGATACTCGGTATTGGCTTTCTATAGAAAAAAATTGGTTACAGTTATGCAACACTTGTTTTTCTAACCAAAAAGTACTAAAATTATACTCTTTTACGTACATTTTGTGCGACATTTATATTTTGTCCCGTTCAAAAGTGGCGAGTGGGGGGATATTTACGTCAGGACTATGATACAAAGTGCTAAATACAACAGAGACTAAGCATCGGAGAAAGGATCAATCTTTTCTATATTGAAGTTTATCGTAATATGTCATTAGTACCATAAATATAATAGTATAAAAGGTTGTAAATCGAAGAGCTCATGGGAACAGTAGCTAACCTAACATAACCTCAATTCTTTGGACACGCATCACAAAGCACACTATTCGATCAGCCCATGTTAGTGAAGTAAAAGATTCTCTAAGTTGTGCTTGTGCTACGTTTTGTTTGTCTTACAGTGATGCTTATGATGGAATATGTATGATCAGAACTCCTTCTGACTTTGCCATGATCAAATATAGATTAACATTGTTACCGGTGAGAACATTCCCTCTGACAGGTGAAGGAATTGTTTTCTGTACCTAGTCCCAAAACAGTTCAGAATATACTGTTGAAGCTGTGATTTCAACAAGTGGTTGATACCTACAAATTATATAATCAAATCATACTTAGTTTGTATTGTATCTGTTGGTTTTGATATGCAAATGAAGGATTATCTGATGGTAGAAGATGCTGGATTTGGAACATATTTCTTAGATGATTCGGAGGGTGCATGAACAATGAATGAAAAACATTCAAATGTTTTTCCATCCCTTTTAAGTAACCCCTTGGACACCAAAGGGTTACTTAGTTGGAAGTAAAAGCATGAAAATATCCATCGTCATATTTACTTGTAATGTCACCCTAATGTTTAAAAAAACCAAAACGAATGAATAATTTACGTACTTTCTTGGTGGGAGTAAGTTTATTGGATATCGTTGGCATAATGTAATTGTATCTGGTACATGAAGCAAGTGAAACTGAGAGTAAACAATGAAAAAGACTTGGCATTCCTTTGTTATAGAATAATATATTTCTGACGAAGTTATATAACGGACTTGAGTTGTGACAAAAGTAATTACAATTGCTGATTGTTATCTGTACATTTTTCATATGGCTATTACTTTTTCTGGTTTATTAGTGCATACTGTGTATCTGCGAATTGTTCGTTAAAATTTATACTTTTTAGGAACGAAAACTGTCATATCACATTGGAGTGAACAATAATAATATTGAAAAGTAATGGTATCATAGGTATCCAGAGCTACTTTTCATGAAGCTGCTGTTTTTATTTTTAAATAGATTTTATTTTCGTTATCAATTCAATGAAGATACAGAATATTAAGGTCAAAGGCACATCAAAAACATTTTCGGAATAGGATGTTTTCTGTGGAAATGCACAGGTACGATATAAAAATTCATTAGATGCTCGGAGATCTGTGCCTTTGCAAAAAAGGGCAATATACGTTAGATTTGAATCACTGTAATTTTTTCGGAAAATAACTCTAAGAAAGTTTATTTCACAATATCACCATTTTTCAAATAGGAATTGTGTGTTTGGTGTCCGATCTAATTTTGTATGACACTTATAAAGGAGTACAATTAAAATATAATTGATCATTGAGCAATAATCCCGAATTTTTACATCTATCGATTTTTTAACATTCCAAAAGGTTGACTTTTGAACCTTTCTCTTCCAAATGCAATATGTCATATTCGTGATTGAACTCATGCTTCTCTATCAAAAGATGGTTCGCAAAGGTTGAATTGGTCTTCCCATTCAAAAAACTACTTCTAGGTTCTTTTACTCGTTAGGAAAAAGTTCTTCCAGTTTGTCCGATAAAAAATTTTGGACAAGAACCACAAGACAACTCCGGATCTATCGTGGCAATGGAGTTTTATCTTTATTGTTTTTAATAAATTTACTCTAATTTTCATTTGTTCTGTAGGCTGTAGTTTTAAAAAACGAGTCGTTAAGTTGTGTATTAGATGCTGATGTTGGGATATCTGAATGATAATCCGGGACAAGTGTGCTGCCGGCAGTGAAACATTACTCGTATATTACAGTTACAATTACAATAGAATAACTCTGGTGAGTTCTAGAGTTAATATTAAGAGTAATCGATAGCTACGTCCTAAGAAATTAGTTAGTAAACCCCTCATCAGACATAGCTATTTGAATACAAGCAGAACTCGAAAGATTTTTCCACGGGGCGGAATAATTTCTTTCTTTACGTCAGGTTAAAGAAGCCTTCATCAAAACCAGATGCTTTGTTAAATTTGACCTATATCAAGAATCATTCAATTAGACGCTGTCGAAAAGCAATTTTTGCTCATTGCGTGCTGTAGTTAGAGCAGGTGGTGTTTTTCATGATGATTAATTGGGAAATGGAATAAATTTGAATTGAAGTACCCTCAGTTATCGAGAAAAAACTTTTTGAATAATTGTGTATCCCGATTTATTTTTTTCATTTCATAGGTCCATTATTCGAAAGATATTACAATGAAATATACTAATACGAGTCCGACCATAAAATATATTTTCTAAAATATGAATTTTTTTATACGTATTTTATTTATTTTTCAACTTTCACAGTTCCTTCAACTTATATAAACAATGTTCCGAATACATATAAAAATTAAATGAAACAGGCCATTTAGAAGCTGACCACATTTTGACCATCTTGAAATCGTTACTTCACAAAACACAAGTTTCTCAATATTACCTGTGAAATAAAAGGAATACTTAAGGTGAATCCATTGATAGTAATTTGAAATGGAAAAATCACATTATGCATGTCATCAAAAAACTACAGAGCATTCTTTATAAATTCAGATACCTTAAGAAAATTTTATCATTCAAGCATATGAAAACATTAAACTTTGCTTTAGTAGAAAGTCACTTACGTTACGGCATAGTAGGTTGAGGTGGGACACTACGGACACTATGCCGCTAGAGATTATCGAAAACATATTCGTGAAGTTGATTTTATAAAAACCCCACGGATATTCTACAGATCTTTTGTATAAGGAATGCGGGATACTGGACCTGAGGCAGCTATATTATTTGAATGTTATATTGAAATATAAAAAAATAAAAAATCACGCCAGTTTACCTACGCATAATTATGGTACCCGACAAAGACACCATTATGTTGTTCCACAGATGAGCAAATCTCTTTGTCAGCGGTCATTTTCTTATATAGCACCCAAGGCGTTCAATTTTATTCCTGACAATATTAAAAAAATAACGAACTTTAACATGTTTAAAAATAAGGTAAAACAATTCATATACGAAACACCAATAGCCCAATTTAATAAGATGGTCGAAACAAATGTCTTCAACTGATAATTTCAATTTATTTTATTTATACTCGCCTTTATTATCTTCAATCATACGACGTTTCGACAATATCTCATTTGTCATCATCTGGCGTTTTCAGTTAAGTGTTCGGAAGTTGACCGACCTTACTCGATCCGTTCCCTACTATATAGGTAAATTGATGTTTGTTACGCGTTCGGAAG
>WOGN01001706.1:0-18423 GCA_015342105.1 Leptinotarsa texana
CGACAGGATAACAAGTTCAGTTTGAGAAGTGCCAGATGATGACAGTACGACCAGCTGTCGAAAGCGCTCGCAAATAAATAATAGAAGATAAAAAGCTCCAAATCCTTTGTGAAATTCAATACGACGTTATTTTTTTATCAGAAATAACGTCGTATCTTTTCGCTTTGAGTTCAAGTTAAGTTTGAGTAATAGTTATCTTAAAAACATATGAAAAAATCAGCATTTAAAAATAAATTAAGTTCATTTATTTTTCTTAGAGATTTAAAGCGTTTGATAAATGTTTTGGCCCATGGAAAGAGTCTGATTTTCTTTATACGACTTAAGAGTAATATTCCACAAAACATATATAAAAATCAGTCATCAAAATTCAAGTTAAGTAACTCTGATTGTTACTTACCTTTTTCACCTGTTAACTGCGCAGGTGTCACCTGGCAAGCTCCACAAACATTCAGGTTTTGAAAAGACTACTGTGAAACGTCTACTACTGTCTTACGTCGGGATATTGGACTATAAAGTTTCGCCAGCATGAGTGGCTGACTTTATCAGAGGTTTATTCATCTAGAGTCACCGGTGACTTATGAAGATAAATGAACATCTTAAGGAGCCAGCAACTTGTGCTGACGAAACGTTAGGATGCAGTTCCAAACTACTTCAAACCCGAACGAAGATAGTAACACTGAAAATATCATCCGCGAAAGACTCAACCAATTTGTATCATTTCATTATGAAAAATCTAATATCAGGATACCACATCCTATATAATGGAGAATATCCCGAAGAAGCCCAATGCATGGATATCTAAAACTTTTATACGACATATTTTTGTTAACTGTATTCCGTTTTCACAAACTTCTACTGGTAGCTTGATGTAGCACACACTGTATACCGTAAACTCGTCTGCCGATGTCATTTTTATGTTAGTTTTTATTGTCTTTTTCAGTAATCCATATAACTTGTAAGTATTTTATTGGTTGGAGAAGTTTGCAGTATTTACACTGTGGAGGCAAAAGTTGATCGCCAAATATCGAACATTATTTGAATTGAAGGGTTTATATTTTTAGAAGTGATTGAGTTTTTGGCTTTCTACTACTTCATCTTGATACAAAAAAATATGGGAACCTTCCAGAGAAAAGGAGAAAAGAATCAATTTGAAAATAAGTAACTCTATGCATGGATGTGTAGATCATGCAATGAAGCAACTTTCAGCCACAAACTGGAAGAAAGCCCTCCTGAAGCAGCTACTTTCATATAAACATTGAATTACACGAAAGAAAAAATTCTTTTGAAACAAATACTTTTATATGAACACTGAACTATACAGAAGATGCGTTCCCCTACTCAGTTTTTATCCCAAACATTCGTTATGGAATAACGATGTTATCTTAATAACATTACACATCTATGATGTCACCGTAATGTTATTACGATAACACAAACTGGAAGGAAGCTCTCCCTGTTACAGGAAGGCTTTCTTCCAGTTTGTGTCTGAAAGCTACTTCTTTGCATGATATGCACATCGATGTATAGCGTTACTCATTTTCAAATTCATTACTTCCTTTCTTTGGAAGATTTCCATATTATTTTTGTATTAAGATGGAGTAGTAGAAAGCCAAAAGCTTTCTTTCCCAAAAATCGAACATTATATTTTATTATTTAGTGTACATAAGGTCGCTATAGAACCATCTTAAGAACAGTATGGCCGGCCTAGTGGGAACATCAGATACTATATTGAAGAGAAATTTAAAATATAATATTTTTTCTCGTTAAGATCAAATTTGAAAATGAAATTGCTCTCGAAAAGCTTTGCATGAAACTTCATTTGTGTTTTTTTGTGAAGAGAGGACTCTTTCGTCCTGTGTTGTTTCAATCAGGATTATTCAATCTTTTTTTTGTCAAGAGACCATTTTCCATGAGAAAACATCTTTTTTTGTTTCGATCAAGAGACGAGAGAGTATCTTTTAATATCGACAAAACTATTTGAACTGCAATGACATGAATTTGTTTTTTATGAAAATGATAGAATTGAAAATTACTGATAATATTTGAAGCTAGATTTACTGATTGATATTTGTGATTCTTAGGTCTCTTCTGGCATTTTTCGTGAAGAAAACCAAATATGATGGTATCCCCTGCGGAGAGTACACAGCAAACCTGGGAGACATGTCCACTAATGAAAAGGAGAAATGTTACTGCACAACACCAGACACATGTCTCAAAAAGGGACTGATGGATCTCTATAAATGTTCAGGAGTACCGATATATGTTTCGTTGCCTCATTTTTATGAAAGCGATGAAAGCTACTTGAGAGGAGTCAAAGGATTGTCTCCAAATAAAACGAAGCATGCAATTAGGATCTTGTTTGAAAGGGTAAAACGAAATTATTGTTCATAATAAAGTCAAAACTTGTTTGGAGGTGGTTGACAACGTTTCGTGGTGTATTTTATCAGTTCGGACTTCCATTGTCCAATATAATATTAATTGATTTGAAATCCCTGAAAGAATCTGTAAGAAATTAAAAGGATCAACCAAAAATTACCAATTGTATTAAACAAAAAACTAAAATTACAAAGAAATAACATACAAGCGACAATCAAAAATTTAATTATTAATACAAGCTGGGAATTGAAAAATCAAATAATTATTATTAGCAAAAAATGAAAAATAAAAATTAAAAGATTCCAAACCAAGTTACTTCACGACGTTTCGATTGTTAGTATCCATAATCGTCTTGGGGTGATAACTAGTAAAAATGTTTACCATTTTCAACCAAATACTAGTTTGAGTAATGAATTGGATTGAATTTCAAATTGGAATACTATTATAGTAATCTAAAGGAGACGCCTAAGGTGTATATGAGATACTAGTACGCAAGAACCATAAAAAATGTTTTAGTTTTTGTTTTGTGACGTTGGTGGCTGTGACTTCAAGTATCATTATAGTTTTCAAATTTGAACAACTTTTCTGAATGAACTTTTTTCAATAATTTTGAAAATAAGAGCAGTTTACTTTTGACAAAAAATTCTATTTTTTATTCACCCCTGTACTCCGCTCAAAAATTTAGGATTTCGACAACTCGAGTCCAAGTTTCCCGCAATGTACCAAGTTTTATCTGGCCTGAAATTTTCCGAAAAACTGATAATTAAAAAATTCTCACATGGTGCAAATTTTTTAAACTTACTATATATAATTTTGCTGGTTTTATATAACTGCTGGTATTATTTGTGCTCTATATAAATCCAACAATTTTTCGTTAGTTGAATTGAAAGGGTTATATTTTCAGGATTATTTAATTTTTCGGAAGAAAGTTTCTAGCTTTCTACTACTTCATCTTGATACTAAAAATGCAGGAATGTTCCAAAGGAAGAAAAGATGCCATGCATGCACATCTATGTTCAAAGTGATTTCCTTTGAAATTGATAACTTTCTTCTATTATGTGGAAGATTTTCACATTTTTTGTATCAAGATGGCGAAGTAGAAAGTCAAAAACTTTTTTCTCAAATATTTTCATTAGATCTTCTTCACCAACCTTCTTCTGCATATACATTAGAGTATCTTTCGATAATTCGATGCCTTTATAACTCTAACAGATATATGTGATAGACTAAATCCTTGACAGAACGTTTCTGATTCCTGGAAGATGAAAGATATCGGCATCACTACAATGAAATCACATATCATTGACACTAGACAAAAAACAAGGAATTCACAAATGACCGAAACGAGCAGCAGTAATGGTGTCAATATTCGGACTAACTGATTTTCATATCATATCTGTTACAAGTATCGTCAGGAGAAACCAGATCTACGTGCCATAAATTTGATTTGTTTCAACCTATAGGAAATGTCATTGTTGTTTTTACCAGAAAAATGGGTATAGCAAAAAAACATTACCCAACTGGCGTTCACTAAGATGTTAGACCCAATAAAATTTTTGTACCTAGAGCTACCGATGGATGCTGGAATATAATTGGAAATCAAAACTGAGAACTGTGGAACCTGTACAATTTTGTTCTATATTCATTTGATTGAATAATGCGTAAAAAGTGCATGAGGTGCTATGGACTTTATTTCAGTTTGTTAATTATTTAAATGGCGGGCCATGACAGCAGCTCCATTATAGGTTTGCGCAATTAATTTTTGCTTAAAATTATAGGTGTCACACGTAGGAAAAAAAATTAATCAAATCCTACCAAAAATTTTACCACATTACAATCATATCTAAAAAAGATTGAAAGTTATGATGTACGGGTAATATAGGTAGTTTCATCGATTTCCCATGCAAAAAAAGAAACAAATTCAATCTCCTTGCTTATATTTTCCTCAGTAATATATGCCCCACTGTCTATAAGCTTATTTTGGATGGTTTTTGAGGTGGCCGAAAAAACGCTACCGTTTAAGAAAGTGCCAAATTGTGAATCATATTTGCTTCATAACATTAAAAGTTCATTGTTATTGCCGAGATTGATTGAATCTTCGATTATATCGAAAAACTAATTCTTGGGAACCCAAATACATCGTAATATCGGTAAGTCTTTTTGAATTCGACCGATTTTCCCTAACCTGATGATTGAAAGAAATTATGGCCTCTTTTTGAGCTGTTTCTGAAGCTGTTGCTATATTTTGTTTGCTGCTATGTTTGTTTGCAATTTCAATTTACAAGACAAAAATATATGCTCATTAGATTTGAAATGACTTTCTGTAGAACGAGGAAAATTTTTTAAATCGGAGTATCCTATTTTAGACCAAGTTTGGTATTCGGTTTGTACGGAAAATAAAACACAGGGCAATGAAGTTTAACCGGTTAACCAATTGCATTTATCTCACCAACTAACATTAAATCCTCGATTTTCGCCCAACTTTTCCATAATAGATGAAAAAAAAACTTACCGAGAAGTAAAAACCTGAAAACACCTTGAAATTGAAAGAAAACACTCCAAAAACACATTAAAAATATTACTAAAGAGCACTGCTATAAGACAATACTCCCATAACAGATATTATCAAGAAACACTAAAACGATTTACCGAAATATTTTTCAGTCCCGGTTCGTCACGGCATCCCGTGCGAATAATTAAATAAAAAACAAACGCAGTCGTACACTAACGGAGACCAACTGGAGGCTAGCCTCCTCAAACGCTATAATATCCGCAATTGAAATCACAAATCGGGACGTATGTCGCTTTTTGGATCGTTCTAGTGGAGCCTGTGTATTTTAAAGTGGTCGGAGGCTAGGCTCCCTTGCAACGTATGGAATTTATTATTTCGAGTTGATGGTTTATTTGTTATTTGTTCATGGGCGGTGCGTTTGAGTTTTGTTGATGCAGGATACAGTGTGGTACGTACTACGTAATAAGTGATAGTGTTTTCTCGGAAATATTATGTATTTATATAAAAAATTAATGGTAAAGTAATGATAACCAAGATATTTAAAAAAAAAGTCATAATTATTTGACAATATCTTTTAATTTATTGCGATAAATACCCTCAAATTTTATGATGAGGCTGAGCCACTGACGGGCCGTCGCTGGTTCAAATAGTATTGATTTGAGTTAGTTGTAAGACATTTGCTCTTTGAAGAACTGCCGTGCATCAATTAGGAAGAAAATACTATCTTATCAGAACTGAACTCTTTTTGAAAACGTGTAGTAAAACTAGGATCATAGTTTCACCTGATAGCATCGTCAGACACACGCTGATATCCATTACACCTCTAACTACCTTGTTCGAATCAAGCGGCAGACATAGTATCGGGAGTATTTCTTGATTGTTAGACATGGAGCTAACCTGCATTTCAATGAGGGACGGAATGTTGAATGTTGAAAAATTAGTGCAGAATGTTGAAAAATCATAATAAAAATAAACAAAAAATTGACAGTAAACTCCTTAAGGCGCTCGAAAAGCAGAGCCTGTACAAAAGTATTGATTCACATTGAATTTGAATCGTTGTACATTGAATCCATTTGGAAAAACGTTCTCAAGGAGTTTATTCCACTCGAACGCAGTTTTCCGAATAAAAGAGTTATTGAAGAGTGAAGTTCGAAGCTTACTGAGTTGAACCAACCTCAAAATGATGGGCAGCCACATGCCGTCACGTATTTCTGATTTCTGGAATCGATTGTGCCAAGTCACTTGAACACTTCCCGTGAAATTATTTATAGAAGAGAGACAAATCTCCAACTTTTCTGTGATGATCCAGACTATCAAAGTTGCAAGTTATGTTCGTGTCTCTCATCAGACATTGTTTGTCTATATTCATTTCGAAAAACCTGATAAAGTGAGAAGAGATACTATTACTGGACAGTAGAAATAGAGAAATTTGACGATAATGTTTGACTAGCTACTTCACAGCCAGTGAAACATCAGGAAGAAATTCCAAAAATCGACGGCCTTCAAATCCGAACAAAAATAGTGACACTGAAAACGTTGGCCGTGAAAGCTTCAACCATTTTGTAGAATAACAATTTCAAGATGTTTGGAATGGAGAAATTTGCAGAAAAAAAAGTGGATTGAATTGAAATGAATGATGGATGTTCAAAAACATGAACTCTTTCAACTATGAGTCAGTACATAATGGGCGTGTCTTACCTGCTCTACAAATGAACTTTTATAATTCAACGAGTTGCACAAATAGATTTATCAGGTAACCAATTATCAGAATGTGAAATATCTTCACATGATGCCACGACTGATTTTCATGTTGACAACCTGAAATCCGTATCAGATATTAACAATTAAACATTACGTATATTTTTCACATATTCTCTATTACCTCTATGTTGATTTTGAATCTATATATAATTATTTCCTATATGGTTTTCTATCACTGGGTGTGAACTTGTTGAAAATAAATGAAGTATCCTTATTTGAACGACCTGTTACTGCAACGTGAAGTCTTTTTTTCTCAAATTTTGAACGGGACGAGATATCAAGATTGCACAAAGATATGCAGAAAGGCATTATTTTAGTATTTTTCTATGATAGTGTAACATCACATGCATCACTGAATCATTCTATTATTGAACTTGAAAATGTTAACGATAGTCGAGGCTACCAAAAATATTTGTTAAGAGTACATCAGCTTCAATTGGATCTGTGTGGAAACAAACTGTTTGAATCCCCATTTTCAGCTATACTGATATGCGATTGAGTTTTGAAATTGTGAATTTTAATGCAAACCGATTATTCCAGAAAAAACTGAATCATTTCTAAAGAAGTCATTGCAACTTGACGAAAAATACTAGTTATGCAAAACAAGTTACAAAACTGAGTTTTGAAATGATCTGAGTAAATCAATGGTCAACTAATTACTATTTCTCAAGAAATTTTTTTGGAAGGTGACGAACTATTCCGATTTGATGTTGAAAACTTGTTATGGGTTAGGTTTCTTGAACAAACTTTTGAATTTTTCAGATAACTGGAAGTCCTTTGTCTGCTCGGAAACGTCTTCAATTCAATATGCCATTGGAGCCTAATCAAAAAGTTGACCTATTCAAAAACTTCTCGGCGACTGTGATACCCGTTTTTTGGATAGAAGAAGTAAGTTGCAAACATGTTCCATTGTAATCGACAATATTTTTAAATTGAAAGCTGAGATTTGGGCGAATAATTTCAAAATATTTACCGTGAAATTGAAGATTATCTTATCGAAAGAAAGTTTTGAATCGTCACAAGTGGTTATATTTTGAATTTGACCCACATTTCATGATTTGAACATTGTTGAATATTATTTATTCGAGAGGAAGAGACTGTTCAATATATGTTGAATGGAACATATTTTACGATAAATATGGAAAAAAAAAACTAAAAAACACGCTTTTAAAGAACATCGAAATAAAATGTGGAAAATAATTTTTTCAAATAAGCTTAAAATAATAACGAAGTAAAATACTTGTAATATTGTGAAGAAAGCGACGGGCGCCTGATATACAAAAATATGGCACAAAGCGCCCACGCTTTTTTTACAATAAGACTAGTATTTTTCGTTCGTTATTGTTTTAAGCTTATTAAAAAAAATATTTTCAACTTCTTAGTTCGATGTTTTTTGAAAGCGTGTTTTTTAGTTTTTTCAAAACATATTTATTTTCCACTTTTTAGTTCGATTTACTGTCAAAAATATTTTTTTTATATTCTAGTCACTAGTATTATAAATCTTCAACAGACGGCGCACGAATGTAGAATTTCTCTCAACTAAGATAATAAAGTTTGAGGTCTCAAATTCCATAGTGATACTGAAATAAAGTAAGTCTCCAACAGAGTTCGGACTGTTGTAAAATTTGTTTCGAAGAAAAGAGAACATTTGCAGTAATAATTTCAAAAAACAATTCAGCCTTGATGTTTTGATTTGAAGTTCCATTCAAAATATTAATGGACTAAAAATATTTTTTTTATAAATAGTCTCATTTTTCAAATCAATATTTTGATCTGATATGTATGTCAAGCATCTTGATTCTAATTTTTCGATTTTTTGAAATATTTGAGTTACTGAATTTTTCATGCCGGTATAGAATTTACAATAAAGTTTTCATTGTTGAAATCCATATTCTGGTATACTTTCAGATAATCGAATTAGATTTTAAAATGAATATTCCGTTTCGTTCAAAACTTTTTCCGTACTGATTCTAGGGTATTTGTATATATTTAAATATTTCATCTGTAGTACACTTACAATTCTTAAAATATGTTTTTTATTTTGATTTTCTTTTAAAAAACCTATCAAGGAGGTTACGTATAGCGGCATCTGCCCGCGAATAGCTCAAGTAATACATTGATAGTTACATACAGCGCCATCTGCCTTCAAACAGATCAAGCAATAATTGATAGTTACGTACAGCGTCATCTGACTGCGAATAGATCAAGAGATTTAAGTGATAGTTGAGACTTACAAAGAAACATATATACAAACAAACGTACATACATACATTTACACATACATACAGGTGAAGCTAATATAAAGCGTGTAAAAAAGTAATTCACAATATTTCGGTTGTTAAATGTTACGAATCCTATCGTCTGCATACATTAACGAACTCATAAATTAGAAGTCGGAAATAAATAAATTGGAACTTTGTGGAACAGAAATTGAAGAAACTAATTACAGAAAAAGACGGAGATCAGAAGAAATTCTGAGAAGTTATGGAATATTGGCTGATGGAGTTGATGAATGATATAAAAATGATTTTTGATAGGTCATTTACTCGGATCACAGTGCTCACATTTCAGTTAGTAAATCTGGAACACAACTTTCAAAACTTCGTCTTTCATTTGACTTATACTTAATTGAGTCTACTGTCTGCAGTTTGGAGAAGCTACCTTATGTCTGAATATTTTTTCGAAGTGAACTATAATAAACTTTGACAACGTTTGAAGCCAATAATATTTTTGGAGTTTCTCCGAAAAATTAAAATTGTAATGATGCCTACATCTTGTTGGTTCAGCCGGATGTTTTTGCAATGCCTGTCATATCGATTTGTACCACCTTTCAAAATCACCTATACACATCTTCCTTCAATTTGTCATCGATTATCATCCTAAATATTTCGATATTTTTTCACCCTCCCCAAATAATTAAGGATTCAAAAATAACCTGTCATTCTGTTATCGAAAAATTGATAGGCAAATAATGAGTTGACTGATGAAAATTTTACGTAGGTTGATAAAATAAAATTTTTTTTGGACCTCCATTGGCTAATATGATATAAATTGATTTGAAATCCTTGAAAGAGCCTAAAAAAATAGAAAGGAAATAGCTGAATTATAACAATTATACCAAGCAAAAAACTGAAATTACGATGGAATAAAGTGCAAGCAACAATTAAAAAAAATGTAAAATTGAATTAATAAACACGTGATGAAAATTGAAAATTGTAAACAAGAAATGAAACAAAAATCATTTCTATGTCTTACATGAAATGAAGAAAAAAACACTTTTGTCTAAATACCAGTGGTAAATTTTATTTACACGACCGGTTTCGGGTCCGACCCCATTATCAAGTATAAAACCAAACTCCTAATATTGAAATAGAAAATATCGATTTTATTAGAATTTGAAGGTATGCTGCAAGGAGAGGTATTTGAGAGACATGATCCCAACTTAAAAATACTATCCTAAGAATTCTAGGGGTTGTTAATGTCATAAATTCAAGAGAGGAGATCTACATAAATCAAGTTCCTTGTTTAGGGGTATATGTTTCTGGTTTTCAATCGATTTGTTGATTTCCATGGCCTCCAACACATTTAATCTTCTCCCTTTAACTCATATATGTAGGATTTTGAGGTTATCTTCATTTATCTTGTGGTTTGATTCTTGAAAATGTTCGTACATTGCAGATTTCTTGTCCAAACAAACGTGTTCACGCAGTCTTATTTCAAAATTTCTACCGGTTTGGCCTGTATATACTGCAGAGCATTCGCCACACTCTATTCTATGTATACCTGAGTTTTTCAATCACACTTATCATTTGAACGTCTACAGTGACTACACAGGCGAGGACTGACGCGAACATTATTGGATACTTGAATACCTGGTGTTAATTGAGAAAATATTCTAACTGGCACGCGATTTTTCATCGATATAAGAATTAAAGAAAAACATATCTGTACCACTGAATAACACTAGTAGTTCATATTCACTAATACTTCATTTTGTCAGAAAAATCACCACTATTTCTGAACAGGAAACATATTTCAGGGTATATATCAGGGAGGTCTATTCCAAAATTTAATGAACATATCTGCTGATGTCATTCTCCGCATCACATTTTTCATTGTTTAAATATTCACCTACACCGAACCTAATGGTAGCTAATGTAAAACTATGCCATATAAAATATGGATGTCGAAGGCATTACTTCGCAGATTTGATTTTATGCATGTATTCACCGTCTGTGTGTATAAGCTCTCCTGAAAGATATAAATTGGTATGCTTTTTGGAAGTTTTTGTTATTTCATGAATTCAATAATTGTTGAATCCACATTCAACTCCAGAGTTTTCTTGAAAATATGAAATTCAACAACAGCTGCATCTTATAGACACCGGATATTTTTGAAATGATGAATTTCCTGCAGGACGGCTGAAGTCTTTAATTTTTATAACTCGAGTTTTCATTAACTGTGATATCTGTGACTTGGGTGAGAGGAGTAGTGCACTTTCAAGTGAACTTTTCCAAAAATACTTCAGAACTGATTGAACTTCCCAGATTGTCGAATATTTTTGTTACATTTGAAGCATATTTATCAGTGTATATGATAGTTACGTTTCAGAGAAATCTGATTACTCAATGCATATTTCTAGCTGCATTCAAGCTGAGTAAAATGAATTGATGGGCCCAAAAGAGATAGGTTTTTCAATCATCAATACTTTAAAAATCGCTAAGCCAGATGGTGATGGCCAAAAATCCTCAAGGATTTTCCTGTAGTGCTGTAGAGTATAGTAAGGGAAATGCCTGTGAAAAAGTAGCAATTCACATTGGATTTGAATCGCTGGAGAATAAATCCATTTGGAAAAACGTTCTGAGAAAATTTATTCCACATAAACGCAGTTCTTCAAATGAAGGAGTTCTCAAACAGTGAAGTTCAAAGTTTACTGAATTGAACCTCAGAAACATGAACAGCCACAGTCTGCCGCGTATTTGATATGTACCCTTCTTGGTGGAATCATATGTGCCAAGTCACTTGATCACCTCCCGTGGAAGTATCTATAATAAAGAAACAAATCTCCAACCCTTCTTTGATGTTCCAGACTATCAAGGTTGCAAATTATGTTAGTGTCTTCAATCAGGCGGATGGCTCTTTTCTGGATTGAATCCAACAGCTACAGTGTTTGTTTAGGGACGGAGCTCTATACATGGAAACGATGCTCCAAAGAAAGTTTGATTTGAGCTTTGAAGAGCTTCAAAAATTGCTGTGGTGTGTTCGGTTTTCAGTTTCGGAACAGTGTTCCAAGCCTATGAGAAGCAGCTTTCTAGCGACATGATTATGCCAAAGCATTTTAGTGTTCATTTTAACCCCCAACAAACTTATCAAAGCAGAAAGCAAAAATGACTGTCTTGACATTATTATATCTGCTTTGTTGACATTTCAATTCTTGGAGAAAACCGATGCCCTTTCTTGGCGTTGAATTGTACCTGGTACATCAAAATCACCAATGCGATATCACCTCAAAATCCCCATTAAAATATGTAACCTCCTGCTACCGGTGAAGATATGCATCCGCAGCAGATGTCCTGGAATCTAAACAGAATGACAAGACAAGTATGCTGTCGTCAGCAAAGACAACAGCACACATCAATGAATGTATATCAATGTATGTATATAGATAGAATACAAGCACTTTTAGGTATATTCCTGACATCTCCCGTCATTATCCACAACAAAAAATACCGGGATTACAATTTCTTGTCTATTGACTGGTCACAATTATCTTGAGCAAAGAAAGGTATAAGATTGAGAGGAAAAAGTTGTTAGGGAGGTGGATGAAAGCAACGGCTATCCATCAACATAGTGGATAACTTAATTAGAAAACAAAAATTTAGGGAGTATCTTCGTTATACCTCGACGTCTCGGAAAAATAACGAATTATAATTCATAGTGCTTCCACATGAACCAGTTATACTAATGAGTTATTTCGAATAATCAAAAAAGTCAATATAATAGCGGCTTTCAGAACTGCACGTACACTTCAACAAGTGTTGGGAAGCCCGAAAGACAAGACGTTGAAAACATAAAGTCTGGGATTTACGGAATAAGCTACAAGGATTATGATAAGACATTTATTGGTCGAACTAAACAGACTATATCAGCTCTCTACAAGGAACATGTTTCAAATATTCGGTTTCATAGACCAAAAAAATTAGTGTCGCTCAACATGACATAGAGAACGATCATAGAATAAGTGAAAAATGTTTGAAATTGTTGAGACCTGTAAATGACCACAGGTTTCTGGATACATCCGTGAGCTTGGAAATCGAAAAGTGCAAAATGAGTTCTAGGAATAGCGACAACTGTCCTATTTAGAACAGCCTTTTATTTGATCTCAAACGTCGTAATTCTGAATGAAAAACCGATAAATATTAAAGGCAATGACTTACATAGAGAAGATACATAACAAATTAGTGGTATTGAAAACAGGTAGTTTAGCATACTACCAATAACAGGTAGTGGTTCGGTGATAGTAGTTCGGTTCGGTAGTTAGGTAATACTGAAAGGTAGCAGTTAGACTAACATATAAAAACACTAACATAGTAGTAAAATTCACTCATAATGGACCTAACTTGGTTAGCGAAATGCGCGTCGAGAGAGCGTAATTTTTGTTCTGGTGTTCTTATCTATGAATTATGATTTCATTATTTTTGTGAAAACTTCGGTAGGAAATTCACATTCCAATTTGGAATAGAAAATAGTCTTTCAGTTCGATGCTTGCTGAGAAACATAGGGAAGTGTTCAACTCATTATTTCTTCATCATTCTACCAGTTTCAAATGGAACTATATCACAAGTTCGTTGACATTTTTTCAGTTTCAGTTTATTCACCGTTGGTTTTTCACTAGGAAAATCTGTTGAGGAAATTTGATATTGATATTGATATCACTTGTGAGCAATGGAAGGTGAAATTTTGAAACACTGATCTGATTCATTTTGCTATGAATGTTCAACCAAGGCTGCTATACAGTGGTCAAGTGATCCTCAATACTCCCATCTTGTCCACTCGTCCTCTCATTAGGCAAAGCAGTAACCCCTGAATCAGAAGCTTATCTGTAAAATTAGGAATTATTGGATGATCAATGATATGAAAAATGAGTTGATACCTCTCCTATTCTAATCAACAAACTGGTTGTTGCCATCCTCTTCTTGTGTTTTGATTGTCTAATACTTGATTGAGTTCGGAAAACGCATTCCAAGTAATTCCCCGTGAACAGAAATCAATGTGTTGAGGTAATCGACCAGTTCAGATGACTTTTCAATTTTTTACTTGATCTCTCCAGTCACACAACTGAATTATAATAATGAATGAAGTGTTGAAGAGACTGAAAGCAGTTAAAACAAAACGAACTTATCTCATGTCTATATCATTTGATGGAAAATAGAAATATTGTTTCAATAATACCATTTAATTTTTTCAGGGTGTGGATTTGAACAGAACCTACACAGGTCAACTGAAAAGTCTATTTACTCTGAAAAAAGTAGTGAAAGTGAGCAAGTGGATAATTCTATTTGGATCACTTACAGGACTGGCAGCATCAGGGTACCTATTTTTAAAGAATAATGGAACGGCTGATATAACATCTGTTCATGTAATCAAAAGAGATGACAGTAAGAGCGGAATATCTATGGTTCATCACTCAAGAGGACAAATTAACCATGGGATGACAGAAAACGACCTAAATAAATATTGAAATGGAATTAGTATATTCCCAAAAATGAAACAGTGCCATCTGGATTCAACCATCATATACCTGCAAATATTTTTTTCTTTTGTAGATTTCAGTGGTGATTATTTTGAGTGTGCCTAACGATACTGAAATCTGCTACAAGAGACTCTCAAAGTACACTGTATAGATATACTTTTGGCTTATGTTTTACATTATCTCATCATCCTAGCGAATTCTTTTTAAGAGGTTTTAACGCTAATGACACACTTGGTATGTTATTGTATCGAAGGATAGTAGACAATTTTGAAAAATTGAAATAATATATCTTAGTGTTTGGTTTCATTTTCTCCCAACAATGAAAAACCTGAAATCATAATTTATTTTGACTCAAATTTTCATTGGAGTTTCGTTTTGTTATAGAAAATAACCCTTTGAAATGTAAATGAGTCCAAGGAGACTTCTTCATTTGATACAAAAGTGCACAACATTATTTTCCTGATACCATATGTACTGTTGGAACTTTTTAAGCAGAAGTTATTTTTTTTTCAATTTAGCAGTCGAATAATTATGTTATATGTGAAGATTGAAATATCTCTGGAATAACAGTGAAATGAAATGAGTTACTTCTTTGTCTGAAACACATGCTAAATTGAATTTTTTATTCGAAATGTTAGATAAATATTATATGTGAAGTGCTGAAGGCGTTTCTTTAACATTTTCCTTGGTAAGCAAAATCCTCATTATTAAGCTGAATTTCTTTTTGGTAAGCACACAACACTTTGATATAATTCTGGATTATATTTAATTTTTAACCACAATAACACATTTTGATTGATAACTGTTCTGTTTGATATCAGAAGTATATTATATTTGTTCTATTCTGTATAAAAGAAAATCTGTTGAAAATCTGTTTTTCCGTTAATCAGCTGCCACCCCCATACGAACGACAACTCTCAGAAGTTGAAAAACTTGTGCGGGCTAAGGACTAACGGGGTCTTACCTTTTAACGTGTGATCCACGAGGATATTCAGTAATCACATATAACGATTGATTTGCATACTCTAAAAAATGCTTGGAATTTTTCAATGATCAGGACCGTACTTCTGATACTACTACACAATCGATATTCATTGAAGATACCACATAATATATTCTCATAGAAATTTGAAAACTTCTTGAGTTCATCTAACAAGAGGGCGATAGACAGTGATACTGTGAATTAGACCTACTGTAGTTGAATAAAAAATCGGTCGTATGAATTGGGGTAGGTGGATAATTCTACTCATTCAATGGATCGCTACGTGAACCAGTACGGTACTTCAAGTCCTACGGCCGTCTCGCTTCTCACTGCTCTTCATCCAACCCGCGCTGCGAATCACAAGTAGAAAAGTAATCTCCTACAGGATTCCACTGTTGAGGGTTGCCGTTAGTGAAAGGGGACAAAAAGCTGAGAGTTATTTTCATTCATGCACTCCTATGATATGTGTATCAAATGAAATTGTTTGATGATGATTATGCAAAAGCTAATATGACCCCATTCTGACGAAGCGTCACTTTTGATTGAAATGGTTGAATTATTTCTTCATTTACAGCATGAAAAACCTGTTTATTATATGATACAAATAATTGTCTTCCCCAACCTCATAGAAACGTATATATCTGTGGACTCACTTCAACTCCAGAGTGATCTGGTAATACAAAAATAAATCTGTTACCAGTTATATTGACAGAGATGTTCCATAGTTTACAAAACTATATGAGATTAGGCTGTTATATATATACATCACCCGCAACGATTCAAAAACTTTTCAATTTATTACATGAACAAACAAGTATCACATGCAATCTTTGATTTACTACTCATATTTCATAATTCTATGTTTACTCATAAGTCATTATTATATTATTATGTCTGAGAAAAATATGGTGGACTGCTTATTTTTATGCACTATCATGATATGGATAGCAAAAGAAAATGTTTGAAATAAATACGAAAATACATATAGAAGTATTTCTAATGTTCCCCATTATATATTCATCAAAATGACGAATAACAAAATGATCTCTAAATCAATCTCAAAGAATTTTAACTCAGCATAGGATAGAGTTTGGTGGTGCTTGAACAAATGTACGAATCGATCATGCAACACATTCTGAGATGAATAATAGTATATTGTAATACAAGTGAGAAAAACGACATATTTCTCACGAGTGCAGAAGGCGAGTACCGCAAATCAAGCGAGTGAGAAATTTGTCATTTTCTCACGCATTGTATTGAACATTAAAATACAAATATAATAATACTTGTATGTCATTAACTCATTTTTATATTTTATTCAAAATGGTAATTAACAGTTATATTTGAACAATTTTGTGAAGTAATTCCTGGTGGGTCGTTTTGTTCCAACGTGTTTTCGGTAATTGAAATATTAGCTGCGGTCGAAGTTGAAGTTGATGATGAAACATACCGAGTTTCCACAGTATTGTTGTGTTCAGATTCTAATGGCACTGGAGGCTGAATGGGTTCTACTATACTTTATGCAATTTTCATTTTGTTAGCTATGGAGTTGTCGACATAAGATTCAGCAACATTGGTGGATTTTCAACCCCCACGACGTTGTAGAGTTGAAAGATCTGCCCCTGCATTAACTAAAATAGTGGCACATGACCTTCGGAAAATTTATGTATCCTCACAGGCTATTTCTCATATTTGCTATTTTTATAATTAAAAAAAAAAACGTGTATCATTTTTGCATGGTCGAAGCTTCACATATTTTTTTTTAAATTGGGTAGAATTCTGCTGTGACGGTGAAATTTCTAGGAATCTGGGTTTAAGTATCGTGTAATTTCATTAGAAGGGCCCAATTAAGATCTTCCATATCATCAATTTTCAATTTTCGGAGTTCATCACAACGGCACGCCCCTGTAAGGCCAATAGCTAAAGCAGCCTGAAATCAAAACCAAACATTCATTTTTCGACAACAATTCAAAAATTTTCAATTCATACCTTTATCAGCAAATACTTTTCTCCAGGTGCATCTTTTAAAAATTGTTGAATTTCTTCAGAAATTAACTTTGACTGTTTTGAAGCACATTTTTCAGATTTGCGTTTTGAAAATGTACGTAGTTTTACATATTTTGATATATCAACACAGTTTTCAATAATTAAGGTACCCTTCACCATCGAGTACTGAGAGCATAATGTTGATGATTTCAATCTTCTTGACAAGTATTTGAAACTTACAAGGTATTTTCGGAACAAGAAATTACCTTGGCATTCATTTTCCAGTTCCAAATTTTCTGTAAGCGATTTTATATTTTTCTCTTGATGTGTTTGGCAGCAAATTATTGCAAACATCTATTGCTCGCTAAACAATTTCTAGAGGTGTATTTTCCAACTCTAAATCTTTCTATTCCATTATATTCAATATTTAATAAATTTGAAGTGTTTATTCTATAACAATCAACAATTGAACTATTTTCGTTGGGTAAGTTGTCAGCAATAATTAGAGGTTAAACGACTAACCTGTAAGGAAGTTCAATACCCAATTATACGAGATGGTCCCATTCGAAGAGATAACACTGTACTTTATGTTTCACACCCTTTTTTGGCGTAATGTTTATCAATGAGAATTAAAAAGTGCCTCTGATTCACGTTCCCATATCGCCTCGCTGTCCTATTCATTATGTTTCGTTCATATCGCAGCTTGTGGGTATGAAGTGGTGGGTGGGTGTGGACCATCTCGTATAATTGAGGATTGAACTTCCTTACAAGTAAGTCGTTTAACCTCCAATTATACTTTGATGGTCCCGTCCTCAAGATCACACTGTAGATGTTAAAAGGTTTGACCTCGATCTGAAGTAAGTTGAATATTTCCCTTGTGTGTTTTCAAAACTCTATCTCTTTCTTTTTTATTTTGAAATATTTCAAATAGCCTTTTGTTCATAAATAATAATTTTATTGAGTATTACTGACATTTAGATAATTTTATAATGTATGCAACCATATATGTAATATGATTATTTGTAAACAAAAATACTGCATTTACCTAATATA
>WOGN01001707.1:0-18419 GCA_015342105.1 Leptinotarsa texana
CATTATACCAAATAAAATATGAAAAGAAATTACAAAGAAGTCATGTTCCATTTGCTACCCTAATTAAAACTTATTATAGGTACGACACTGGCCGGCAAGGGGCTTATCGTAATTCTATAGTAATTTAATTGCGAGAGTCTATACCTGCGCAATCGCTTGCCATCAGCCATGGCGTTTTAATACAGTACGCGCCATGTCGTGTCATGACTTTTGAATGTTGATTCGTCACCGAATAAAATGCTTTTTAGTAAAAGTGGTTCCTCGCAAAGCAAGCAAATTACATAATCCCTCCGATAAAGTTTTTAGTGTAATTCATTGTACAGATGAACTTTTTTTTAGTAACCAGGTCACTGAGGTATAACTTATGTTCAGATCCAACTCTGTTGCAATATTTCTGGTACTAATGTGAGAATTCTGAATGGTTGACAGCATTACCGCTGATCCATTTATGCACACTTGTCGCTTGTTCTGCTTGATAGTGACCGTTTCTTCGAATCATCCCTTAACCATCCGAAATTCCTAATCGTAGTTATCTTGAATCAGGATGTTTAACTGCGTATATTCTGCTGGCTAATAGACAATTTCTGTCACACTCACCCAAAATGTCTATATTTTTCTTTAGTTGTCAGTTTCATCTTGAAGCAAAAATGAGATTTGTAGATACCATGAAAGATACATAGAAACCCATAGCTGGTGCATTTCTTACTTGATTCGTGTTTTCTAATCACGGATATTACCAGGACTTCAAACCGTTGGAAACAGAGCACATGGGCTAAGATCAGGTGATCTAGTACTCTGGTCAATAACTGCCTTTCAGGTCAAACTTTCTCCGAAAAATATGAACGACGTGTCATTCGATTCGGAATAGCGTGTACATGATTTTCGAAAAAAATCAAGTGACGCTTGTAAAAATTGCAAAAGTTATAGATAATTAACTGAAAAAAAATCGCGAATATCTCAAAAACTATTTGACATTTTTCAAATTTGATAAGACTCAAAAAGAGTTGGAAAATTTCCAAAAAAGTCCTACCTCCCGGATTTGTAGGATCAATATTTATAATTTTCCCAGAGGGTTGAAAATAAGTCCTAAAACGGGTACTGGTGGCTTGCGCTCATTTTGGACCTTTAATGAAAAAATATTATTTCAACTTATATATCAAAATTAAGAACTGAAAAAAAATCAGGCATCTTCTGGATAAATGAATGAACAATTTGCGGTCAAAAAAAAATGTTCATCGTGATTTTCCAGTTGATTATGCATTATTGAACGGACAATTTTTTTGTTACACTTCAGGAACATGGAAAATGCGATAATTGTTAAATAACAAATCCGAGATATTTTTTGAGCTATTTTCGAAAGGCCTCAGAATAGATTTCCCTTGAAAAAATAAAAAACTTGTTATTTTTCAATTTGTTATCATCAATTAACTTTGGTTAAAAATTATAAAGATTCATTATTCATTATCTTATGAACAATGCCTTTGTTTATAACAATTTTTAAACAATAGCAGATAAATATTTTCGAAAATGATTTTCGTGTAGCTTCTGATGATAAAAAACGGATCGATGGTAATATTAAAAAAATCAATGACACCTTGTTCATATTTTTCGTAGGCGGATTAAAAAGTATGACATGAAATTCAGTTATTGACCAGAGTTTAGCGGACCATGTTTACAATACATGTCGGTTTTTATAAGTTGGTTAAAGTAGTTGTTGTAAACAGTGTCTTCCAACTGAGACTACTGAACTTTAACAATTGATAACGGCTATCTTGTTGAAGCTACATCTGTCAAATCAGTTGTCATTAATTCAGCCTGTTTTGCCAAATTATCATGGACGTGTATAGCATTCAACAAAACGTGCAAATAATAAAATTGTTTTATCAAAATGAGTGTTGTGTTCGGGCAACGTACCGCGTGCTTCGCCCATTTTACGGTCGCCATAATCGTCCTACCCAGAGGACTATTTGCAATGTGTTGGATAAATTTGCGTTCACCGATTCGGTAAACGATCGACCAACACCCGTATGTGGAGAATGGGAGGCAGTCGATGAACATGAACCAACAAAAATGTCGAATTTGGTACGATACCAATCCGCATGATATCCAAGAGCTTCCAATGCATTCCGAAAAAGTCACTGTATGGTGCGGATTTTGGGCTGGCGGCGTCATCACTATCAACGGCGAGCACTATAATTCGATGATTACCAACTTTTGGCATTAATTGAATGATTTGCACATCATGCCACATTGGATATTCTGTACGAGCGATTTGAGGGCATGGTCATCTGACGAGGAGGTAATGTGAACTGGTTATCGAGATTGTGCGATTTGTCCCCGTGCGATTTGACCCCGTATTGTCTAGAAAGAGCTCACGCATGCATGCAGATAAAACAGAACAAATTGTGTGCTATCCGTATATTTCTAGTTGGAAAGCGGTCTTCACACAACCAACCGTCTGGCTTCCATTGTGTTAGTATTAACGAGACTATTCATGAACAGACTGTTAATTGTAATGACTTGAATACATAAAAACTAGTCTAGGTGTCAATATGCAATACTATGCAGCCGTATGACAAAAGAAAAAAAATAGAAAAAGGGACCTCATTGACCTCCTGTAAGTTCAAAAGGAACTTTGGGCTCATATGAGATTTTTTTTAAATGGATTATCCTTTATGGTAAATTTTTCCAAGTATTGAAAATACTTGTTTTAGTGGAAACTATTTTTCAACTTTCTGTTCTTCAGAGTAACGCCTTTGATTCTTACTCAAACAGTTATCTTATGATTTTATGTAATACATTATTGCAAATCTTATTTCTCAAGATACTTGTCCTTGAAAATATTTCACGTGACGACAATTTCCGACACCGGAATAGCCGGTTGTTACGATAAGAGAATATGCTCTTCTGTGACTAAATTTTGTCGAAGGCAATAATTTCTCAAAAATTACGATTTATTCATTATCAATGAAGCTTATACTATTGACCTCGTAGAGGTTGATATAGGTGATAAATCTTATGCGGTTTAAAATGCTTTATCTGGAAGTACAATGAGATTTTCGAGTATACTCTGATTTGTAGAAATTTTCATAAAACAAACTTATTTGAAATATTTAATGGAATTGGTCATAACGTATTCAAGTAACACTTTATTGTGAGAGGAAGCTTTTGTATAATGAAACATGTGTTGCAGTTTTGTAAACTGTTCAGTGAACAATGAAACGTTACTTGGATAAACTGATCGAATATATATCACCACATTTACAAATGATGATAGTCTATTTGAAAAAAAAATGATATGAAAATGCATAATGATTTACGTTACAGTATGATTCAATATCGATCCAAGAAAAATTTCGCAATTTATTAAAAATCTTTTTCCCTGGTGTAAATAATGTCGAATCACATTGTACCGTGTATCGACGTACTCGTAATCAAAAATGCCTCGAAAAATTATATTTGATATTTAAAAAAAATATGATTCCTCCGAGACGAAACGTCGCACTTGAAATTTTGCAACACTGTCTTGTTGAAAAATAATCAAAGATAATTTGAAAACTGAAAACTTTATTTTTTATGTTTTCGGAAGCTTGCATGGTAGGATCTAGCAGGAATATAATTGAAAATGCTTGTATTCTTCCTATACAGGGTGGGGCTCCCCATACGACACGGTCCCTGTAAACCAAACCATCATTTTTTTTCGGAAATTTCTTCATTTACTTATATGTATATCAATTAAGGCTGCAAAAGAGTTTGGAGTCTACAGGGTGGCTCAAGAAAGTGTTGACATATCAAAGTGTGTTTTTTAAAATAGATCACCCTGAATTGCGTTACACTTTTGAATAGGTCAGGAAAAAATTTAATGATTTCATACAAGGTACTACGTAACCTAACTATAACCGATCTCGAGTTTTTTATGAAAATGCTAAATACAATTGGAAACTAAATATGTAACATCAAAATGTATAGAAATCAGAATCAGAAAGCAAACGTCAGGCGCTTTGATAAGCCAAGGTCTCCAATGTTATTGAAGAAGACTACATGCATTAGCTTATCCTTGTATTTCCGCAGAAGTGAGGTGATCTCTGCGACTTTTTATCTGAGCTTTTTGCTGAACGGGTTCTAACTCGGTGACAGAGTTGTGGTCACCTCGTTCAATGATGAAAACTATACCGAGTTTATCAGCTGCTCGGGCAGCTGCCCTAAAGAGAAATGTTCCAATTCCTGCTCTCTCATGGTCACGGACCATGCAGAGAAGGGGATCCGAACTCCTGACGACTTTACAGACTGTATCCAGTACAATTCTGTCATGTAGGCACTCCAAACTAAAAAGTCCACGGCCTCTCTGTTGCTTCATTTTTCGGGTCTTTACGTCGAGTTGATACAGCTTCTCCCAAGTCCACTTCACGACTCCAAACGAGTAGAGTAAGATTGGAACGGCAAGCATATTTGTTGCAGCAACTTCGTTCTTCCCCAACAGTTCCGATGACCAGATCTGTCGAAGTTTGTGCTGATACTTGTCGCGGAGACAGTTTTTCACTACTGTTACCTCTTGTCAGTAGCGTTGTTCCACCCCGAGGTTAGTATACGTCTCTCCGTAGTCCTCGCCTCGTCCTCTTTTGAAATGGACCATTGCACATTTATCTATACCGATAGCATGCGTGTACTCTTCCACCACCCTTAAGGACTGATGGAGATCCTTCTCTTCATAGGTATAAAGTTTAAGATCATCCATATAAAACAAATGGGTGACCTTGTGCCACCGGTTTCCGGGAGTGCCACAGTTATACCCTCGAGTATTTCTGAGCGCAACGAATAATGGCAATAGTGAGATGCAGAAGAGAAGGAGACTGAGGGAATCACCCTGAAATACACCCCTTCTGAAAGTGACCCACCCTGTTTGGTCTCTTGCTTGACTAGATATTATGGTGAAGCGAGTTCGCCAAAGTGATATCAGTTGTTCAATGCATCTCACTATATTATCGAGTACCGCAAGGCATCTGAGCAAATGCAAGATGAGCTCATGTGTCAAATGCCTTACGGTAATCGATCCAGGCCATAGAGATGTTACGCTTATATTGTATCGAGTCCTGCATCACACATCTGCCAATGAGCAGGTTCTCTTTACATCCAGCGACTTCTCTCTTCGACCCTCTGTGCTCATATATCCGTTCGAACACTCAGTCAACTGCGGTGAGTATTCGTATGTATAAGATGCTTGTAATCAACTTATAATACGAATTCATGCATATTATCGGTCTGTAATTCCTAGGAATCGACAAATCTCCGCCTTTGGGGATAAGAATGGTCCGCTTCTCGACAAACCAATCCGGAATCGGCTGCTCTCCGTCCAGCCATGAGTTGAAAACTCTGGCCAGATGGCGGTGGGGCCCATCTGGGCCTGGAGCAGCAAAGTTCTTGAAACCAACAAGGCCCGTCGAACGTCATCCGGGGTTATTGGGTTGCACAGTTCATCGAACTCAGGCTGTCGAAGCTCTCTGCTGAAAGCTTCGAACTACGCTAGGGCTGGAGTGAATAAGTTTATTCCACCTGATCAGCAGTCGGCGGATTATCCACAACACGTGGAAGCTCTTGGAATAAACGAGAAGGTTTCTCGCGGAACCTAAGATTTTCCGCGATACTTCTCGCTCGTCTCACTAGTGACTTCTTAGCAGCCACTAGCATTCGTATCCTATCAAGGCAGTGCTGTTTGGTGGTCAACAGCACGCCTTGGCCTAGAGTGTGATGGATACGTCGTAGATTGGCGGCTATTCGCCGCACTGCGGGCGTGAAAGGCCTATTGGCCGCCCTGTAGTCATCACACATTGGATAGACGTGTTTTCTCGCTGACAATTATCATTATTATCATTATTAAATGAGTACGAAAATTTGAGAAATATGCATCGGTGTTTACAAAAAATTATTTGGAGTGACTTTCTCCTGTAAACGTGTAGGAAAATCTCACAATAGTGTTACTTGAATACGTTATGGATTTTCATCGGCCAATTTGATCACATATTTTTCTATATGTGCATTGTGCTTCAATCTTTAAACATGATAACAAAAACTTCATTAGGGCTATATGATGAAAAAATTCACTGTGCCATCCCATAAGTAGTTTTCATTTCATATGTGGAATATTTCGACAAAACTACTGAATATATCATCATTCAACATATCACTTATACTAATTTGAGTGTGACATTACAAACGACTGTTAAAGAATGAGCCCTGGCAAGAATCGATCAATCTATTAAATATAATACGTTTACACTGGCTCCTGCGCCATAATGTACAATAGTTTTCCTATTTCAATATTCTATTCATAGAAATTCTACGAATCTTTTTCATATGTATGCAGTAAGTTCAATTTTAAAGTCAGAAAGAAAAACTGGTTACCAAAAATTCACAATTTCTTTCTTTTATTCAATAATCGGAATGCTTTATAAAAAAGTTAGGAGCCTATATTCAATATTTTGATTTACGTATCGATGCTAGAATTATAATTAATTTTATTCCTCATCTAAATTTATAATGTTATTGATGGAAGTTGATGTCTTATTATTAACATTCTTTGTCGGCGAGATGAAACCATTTCTTCCCATAATGTCAATCAACTACAGACCATTCGCTTTATTATCAGTGACATCAAAAATCATGGAGAAAGCCGTAAACCACCATATCCTTGAATATATGAAAGGCTTTAACATTCTGAGCGATCATCAATATGGCTTTGGGAAAAACAGAACAACCGGCGACCCATATTTGGACTAAAGCAATCTAGAAACATGGAGAGTCAAGAGTTGTTGCGCTTGATATTTCTAAAGCCTTTGACCGTGTCTGGCATGAGGGTTTGCTGGCCAAACTTTGATGCTATAGCTCGTCGGATCAGCTTACTGAAAGAACGTTTCCTGCAAGTGGCTGTTGATGAATATCTCTTGAATACTTTCATCATTAACGCTGGTTTTCCCCAGGGATCCATATTGTCTTCAACCCTCTTTTTATTATATATCAATGACGTATTGGTAAAAAGGAAGAATCCAGTTTATTGTTCAGCTAACGACACCACACTTGTCTCGTCATTCCATTTGGATTCTAGGACATCGGCTGCGGATGCACATCCTCATCGGCAGCAGGAAGTTCCATATCTTAATGAGAATCTGGAAGTGATTTCGAATTGGGGTGAAACCCAGGCATCTGCTTTTTCCAAAAACCGGAAATAATAATGTCAGGGCAAACAGTTCCGCTTTCTGCTTTCAATAAGTTAATTGGAGGTTAAAATGGACACCAATATATCTTGGTATAGTCATGTCGCTGAAGTTGCAATGGCTGCTTCTCAAAATCTTGGAAAACTGTTCCGAATCAGAAAACTGTACACACCTCAGCAACTTTTGATGCTTTATAAAGCTCAAATCAGACTTTACTAGGAGTATTATTCTCATGTATGGAGCCCCGACCCTGAGCATACCCTGAAACTGCTGGATCTCATCTAAAAAACACCAATTAGACTGATTGGAGACGCGAACATCACTTGCAACCTTGATGGTCTGGATCATCGTAGAAAGGTTGGCGATTTCTCTCTTCTATCGATACTTTCACTGAAAGTAACTTGGCATTTCGATTTCACCATGAGGGACGTACTGTGGCTGCTCATAGTTTCGAAACTCAACTCAGTGCACCTCGAACTTTACTCTTTGGGAACTCTTTCATGTGGACAACCGTGTTCATGTGGAATAAACTCCCTAATAACTTTTTTCCAAATGGATTCAATCTCCAGCGTTTCGAATCCAATATGAATCGCTACTTTCGCACAGGCACCTTAAGGATTTTCCTGTAGTGCTTGTATTTCGTCGTTGGAAAAAAATGGATATTGGAACAATTATAAGAGAAAATTGTTTTTCACCATCAAATCTACAATTCTACTCCAAGGTTTTCACAAACTGTTTTAAAGGTACAATTTTCCGATTTTTACAAGCCCCAATATTGAAGAAGATATGTGAAGCATTTAAATTTGAAGGAATTCTTCAAATTATTCTAAAATTATTGGTCAAACAGACATTTTCTTTCTCTGAGTTACATCATCTTATAAACCTTATGATCTATAGAAGCTAGTTTTTTAATATTCAATCTGCAGTTGCAATTTCATTCCTCAGCAAAATTCATCTTAGAGCAACTATAGCCCTTCAAATTCGGATCACTATCAATTGTGAAGCATTTAAATTTGAAGGAATTCTTCAAATTATTCTAAAATTATTGGTCAAACAGACTTTTTCTTTCTCTGAGGTACATCATCTAATAATCCAGTAGTCAAAATACTGTAAAATTTGTATTAAATGTTTTTTCCTGACGTTTTTTCATCCTTCCTTTACTGAATTACGAATAGTGATTATATGAAAGAAATCGAAAATTAACAATTTGAGCATCTACACTATTAAATTTTGATTTCAATATATTCAGAAGAAATTGAAAGAAGACAGGAATAGAAAAAATAAATGAAGTTGCTTCTCAATACTGTCCTGACATTCTGGGTATATGTCATTAGCAGAATTTTCATGGTCTCTCATCAGAATTTTTCTTCCAGTTTCCCTGATGAAGAATTGATGTTTAATGTGAACCCCGAAAATATTATATCAATATGCACTTTTCCAGCAAATCTTTAAAAGGTAACCGTTTTTTAAATGACCGCTGGATCATTGGTACACAATGTATTCCTTCATTGCTAATAACATTTTTCAACAACAAACTATAAATGCCTCCAAGTACGAGTCGTACCTGATCAAAATTATCAAATAATCCAAATTATGAAATGTAGTTGTTTTTTATTATGTTATGAACTGCAGTTATGCTGTTCATCACAATAATTTTCCCACTGTATTTGGTGAATATAGATTCAGGAGTTGGTATACTGACAGGGCTAACGTTTTTCACACACAATCCTCCTTCAAGGACCATTACTGGTAAGCAAAACAGAAGTGTTACATCAAATTCGTACTGCCTTCTTGTTTCTATACTATCTTCTGCAGAAAGTTTTATTTTCTACTTATTCAAACGACTTCACCACTTCATATTTTTTCAACATTGGTTGAGATTTGTTATGAAATACTTCAGTTTAATAACGTATATCTGTTTCATATTATATTACATTTTATGAAGTTTAATTCTCAATTGAAGTATAAAAAAATTCAATCTTTTGGTAGATATTTGAGGTACTGAAAAACATTGTCCAGACCGCAAATATTTAATAAATTGACTCTGAAATTCTCAGGTTCCACATTCTTTTATTCAATCTGAACAGCAAAGTTAGTATCATATTTCAATTTGCATTCTTCAGTGCAGTTGGTGCAATAAATTCTTGCTGCAAACGCTCCAACTTGAACTGAATAAAAAATAAAATTAAGTTTTCTCTTACTGTGACCAGAATAATTAATTAAGTATAATTTTCTTAAATTTTTTTGACTTCATAAAATTCAATCATATCTTTATTAGACTCCGATTCAAATCTTCATAAATTTGGGGTAGAATCTACCTACTGTTATAGTCTAAAACACATTCATGTTTATGAGGACTATGCATATCGAATTATGATTATGAATTATATAATAACCGAATCAATAATAAATACTGAAACTAGATAACAAATTTTGTTTTAAAAAAATTCAACTATCATCTATTTTTGTTTCATATTAGCCAGTCTGGAATATATCTACACAGTAGGTTGAATGGAGTGACGCCTATCAGAAAACTACTCCCCTGGCTAATACCACGAAGGAAGTTGGATTACATCCGACAGGCGTCAGTGCAGGAATCTTCACAGAAAATTTCCTGCATATGCAATTAGCAGTTCAACTGAAAGAGTCGACCCAATTTTGACACAATTTTGCGCACACTTGCAGACCGATTTCGGGCTCATTAGCCACTCGCCAGTCAAGATAGTAGCCATCATCGACCTGAAGTCAATGATTCCATAATTGAAAATTGGAGTTCTTTCAAAGTATTTCATTCCTCTTCCTAAGTTGGAACGGCGAACAATCCAACACCCTTCGTTATATTATCCAGGGGAGTAGTTGTTTTCTGATAGGCGTCAGTCCATTCAACCTACGTTTAAAGTTCACTTCTTTAGATTTATCTATTCTTGTATTTGATATCATAGTTCCGGAACACCAAGTATAATATATCAAATATATTGATGTGGATAATATATACTGTTTTTCATATTGTTCTTTATGCAAAATGTGATAGTTGTTTCTTTTATAATTTTTTGAATATTCTGTATGGAAAGCGTAGAAACATTAAACATTCTGTAACTATTGATTCATCGAACTGATCAACGGCTCTAGAGAATTTGCTGAAGTCATGTGGTTGTTCACCTCTGTAGATGAATATTGAAGTGTTCCAAAACCTCTCTACTAGTGGAGAAATTCAATTTTTGGGGTTGTTGATAATAATTCTGCCAAGCTTGTATAATGTTGACAATATCATGGAACGTAAGAATTAAAACGTATTTCCAAACGTATACAATGTCGTTTATTGTATTTATTGTATTATTCTGAAAATGTCCTTGTAGGACGAAACTGCCTTAACGTTATCTATGAAAGCAAATGGTATATAAACATAAGAAGTTTTAATTATTATATTTCATGATGATTTTCCACCAACTAATAATGGCTGCATCCATAAATTTATGTTGAAACTATTTTTATGGTCTTCATGTACCAGCAATCACTAGCTTCGAATCAATATAACAGCATTCGGAGTCATAAAAAAAATTATGAAAAATATATTGCTTCGCAAGACGTAAAAATAATTTACTCACCACTGTGGTCTTCATCTTCGGCCATTGATTTTATTTTTTATGAAAGAAGCAGGAATTCACCAACATTATACAGAGTGGTCCAACGAAAAGTTTCCACCGAGCTTTTATGACCCTTGTGAATTTCAATGAAAAACTGCTCGGACGGGTCGATTTCAGTTTAGAGCGGATAGAGGGAAGATGTTTTCGCTTTTTCTCAATACTGTCTTTTCTATCCTACCCCTGCTGCAACCCCTAAGTTTTCAATAGGAAGAGGTGCGAGTAATATTCAGTTTTGAAGAATGCAAACTTTTATTTAAAATGATACCCTAGTTGGGGTTTGGGCCTGAGTCTTCAATAGAAAGAGGGGTCGAATAATAATTCATTTGAAAGAAAATAAAATTGCGTTTCTAATAACACCTTAGTTGTTGAATTTTCCTTCTTCAATCAATTCGAAAATGGCGTTGAACGCCGTAGTCGTATATTTTTTTTGAAATCATTGAACCAATTTTATTGCCAACTCAAATAAATACAATGGTTTCTGAGTAGGTTTTTCTCTTAATTAGATTTTGATATTTGTATTTTCTCAAAAAAATTAGTTGAATTCATTTGTGCGAAAATTTATTGAAACGCCAAATCAAAAAGTTTCAAATAATATGACCCATTCACTTGAATATTTTTTTCGAATCCTTGTCAAACAATATTGTGCAGCATATTTGGTGTTACGTTTTGGTGTTTAATTTTCATGCGTTGGTGGTTATCTTCGAAAGAGCCAAAAAAATAGTTCGATGACGATAAGTCGGATGACCTAGCAGGCCATTCATTTGGGCGTCTGCTTTCAATCTACCTTCGTGAAAACCCGTTATTTTGTAAGTCTCTTACAACTGCCACATAGTGCGGAGGTGTTTCGTCTTACTGGACAATAAGACGATCAACATTGTGATTTTTTTCATTTCTGTTATCACAGGGTCAACCACAGCTTGAAGCATTATTAGGTACCTAGTTTTCACCCGTCGAATTCCTGTGAATTAAAATCATATGATTTCCTAATATGTCCACACCAAACATTTATTTTCGGTGGATGTTGAGTATGAACCTCACAAAATGAGTATGGGTTAACTACTGTCATTTCAGAGACAACAACTACCCGAAATCAGTAAATGGACTATTATAATAAATGTTGTCGAGAGTCTTTTTCACACTGTAGTAATTTATACCAAAAAATCACAAAAATACAGTTAGAAATTCCGTTTTAATAATTACAGTAACGATTCTTCGTTAATAAATTACCTCAAAATTTATAACATACAAATATAAAAGTAATATATCTATCTCGCAATCGTTGATTTACTTAAAAATCAATAGCATCCAGTGAATTCGATTTTTCTTCCCATTCATGTGAAGGGATTTTTAGGGGATGAAAAATATTTTTCGGTAATCCGATTGAAAAAAACTTAATGTTACGAAAGAGTCGCTTATGGTCAAATTGTTATTATTTTCTGTTGAAACATTTTTCTATTTCCATAATGGAATTTTGATCATGACCCCTTTTCCTGTGGTTTTGTGAAGAGATGATCCGTGGAATTGGTCGAAGGAAAATATTTGTGAATGTAGCTGTTTCAACTCACAATAACTGAACTTCACATGTTCGCTTCATCAATGTCAAAATTATAGGACTTAGGATCTCAACACCGTTCGAAAAATAATCATCACAAATAATTATCACACAAAAATTTTTTATGCCCTTCCAAATGGAGCATTATTAGACCCCTTTTCTCTTTGAAGATTCTCATTGAATCGACCTGTCAGATTTTTAGTTCAGTTTCACTAAGATCAGAAAATTTAGGAGGATACTTTCATTGGGCAACTAAATATGTGTTTTATAACGAAGCTTTCGATTTCAGAACTCGTTGATACTTCTCTCAAGTACTGAAAGGAAGTTTTGAGTATGGTATTTTTTGAAAACGTAACTGGAAGGCGAAAAGTTGACTTTGTTCTGTATTTCTACAGTAAACATTTTTATTCTCCGTATATATTTATTCAAAATAATTGTGTAGTTATGCAGTTTCAATTTTTCCCGAGTATTCAGATAATATTTTGAATGTTGATATTTTAAATTCTGGAGCAGATACGTCTCATGCTTTTTTTCACTTGAAGTCTTTATCGATTAGTATTTTACTACTTTTCGATAATATTGTAATGAAATATTTCATTCGCGAAAGAATAGTTGCATATTCGAATATGAGTATCTGAAAATCCTGACAATACTTCCATGTATTTTGACTGTCTGGAATATTTTGGATAAATATATTCGAAGGAACAATTTTTTTCACCACCATTTTGATAGGTATAAAACAATTTTCTCAAAATAATACAGTGCTACTCGATTATCCGCCCATTTTCCAGTCAATATCTATAGGAACCAACATAAAAATTATCACCAAACTTTCAATTTCGAAAGAAATGTCACCACTTACCTTCTTCAGCGAATGAAATAATCTCTGAGGTTTTCCCGTAGAAATCGTCAACTTCAACAGTCTCCATAATATTTCTTCTAGTTGTGGATGACATTTCCGGTCTACCATTCGAAAAATCACTATCATCGTCCTCGGTCCTGTATAAAGTTTCCAAAACAATCTCTCTCGGAAGACTATGTGTCACATTTGGCTTGTGCCTCAAACCTAACTTTTGTAAAATTTGTCTTTTGATGGCTTCTAATCTAAGTTTGTCAGTTTCTGACTTCTCCCTGTCGAACTCGTTCTCGTAAAGGCAATTTGGACAACTTATTAACGTGTTTTTTGAACTATCGTCTGAGCGGGAATTTTCTATACGCGAACTACTTTCTTCCCCTATTTTTAAATGGTGGTGCCTCAGTCGCTCAGCGTTTACTATGATGCAGGTAATGGTACTACAGAGAAGGTACAAGCAGGACATATAGAAGGTCCAGTGAAATTTTCGGTTGTAGTAATTTTTGAATACAGTCATGTTTCTGCTTATTCGGATTTTTTGGACGGTTATGTTTAATTTTTACTAAATTTCCTATTATCTTGAATTGCTATATTTTCTATCTAATATTTCACATTGCTTGTCTTCCTCTGACATTTTCACGGATTTTTACCGCTCGTTGCAGTCAAAATTCTTCTTCTCCTCTCCTCTAGTAAAATTCAAAATTCCAAAATGTACTTTATTGCACATGTTTTCCTATTTGGGCACTAATTTCACAGCTCCACTCAATCAGTCTTTTACATTCGGTTATTTTTATCAATAATCACCATCAATAATTGTACATGAAACACAAATTAATATTCATTGTGTAATCAAAAAAATTTCGGAATCAATCTTGTGAGAGATATTTCCCCGTGTGTCTAGTTGGCGCGCGTCTCGCGATCATTTGTTACCAATGCGGCGTTCGGATGGCAACTGACTACTCCATGCTTCCATAGCCTGCTAGACTCACTTGCATGTGTCAGATACATTATTGCTCGCTTGTCGTAAGTCTCTTGATTCCTAAATGGACCTTTTTCGAAATGTCGATTGTACAGACCGTGTAATAATTGCTTATTGATATTGAATTTCATTGGTAGTTCTCTGATGAAAAAATTTGAAATATGTGGAAATTAACTTAATATGTCATTCTAATGCGGCTTCTTTCTTAAATATGACTAGTACCAGGATTTTTATAGGATCCACTGAATTCAATGTTATTTTTGAAGGTTATCGAGTTCTCCAAAAATAACTGTTTTCAAAAATATTATTTGGCCATTCACATACCAATGAATTGTATGATACTCCATGTGCTGCAAAAGGAAAAAATACTGAATGTATAGCTACTAAAAATTATTCACAGAAAACAGTAATTTTTCTAATGAATCATTCGAAGAAGCTGGAATTTTCGATTCAGTATAATTTTGTTTCATTATTCGAGCTTACGAAAACATGAATACAAACGTAGACTTCCTAAAACTGAACACGAATACCATATCAGAAATAAATTTAATAATTTCGAAATGATATGCATGAATTCAATCGTAGAAGAGAAAAGCCACAATTATCTTAGTCTTAGGTTGTATAACAGAGTTCTGACCAAGCTGAAAACTTCAACGGAATTATATTACATTCAAAAATAAAAAAATATATGTCAAGCTCAAACCTCACAACGAAATACATAAAAAGGCATGTTCATAAATTCAAAAACTACATCTCACGATTTGATCTCCACAAACTTTATTTGATAAATACAGTGTCTCCATTAAAGTGCGCACCATATGGGAAACTCTTTTTTCGAAAAGTTTCAATGAAGTAGTTTAACTTCGGCACTTGTTTGTGCTTTAAATTCAACATAAAATGTTGCGGCCAAGTGCGACCCACTGAAGTTCAGTGTTTGTCAAATTCAACTTTTTTTTGAAATAAATTGAAAAGTGCATTTCTAGGTCGAATTTAATAAAAAGTCACTTGGAAAAGTTGTTTCTATGGCAATTTTAAATCCATATGCCAAATTTTATGCAACTAGGATAAAGTTAACGTTTTGCTTATTTTTGACAGATATCCCCTTTATTCCAAAAACAAGTTCGTTTAATTGTCATCAGAGAGATATTAAAAATGTGTTATACAAATTTTAACATGACTGGTGCAAAGTTTCAATCACTTGGCTATTTTCTCAAACAAACCTTTGATTTCGAAAAAGCAGAGGCAATTAAAAAAAAATACAAATAATTTCGATAGAACTATTATTATTATTTTAAATTTTAAACAACAATAATATTATAGAAAACATAAATGGGTACAAAATTTACTTATTGATCTAAATGAGGTTGTCAAACACTTATAGCCTACATTTAAGTATGTTGTCCTCCACGTTCAATACAAATTATGGTCCTTCTACTGACATCTGTAACTGAATTTTTAATAAATCGGGGATTTATATTTGCACAGCACTCGCGAATGATATTTTCCAGATGTTATATGTCAGTGAATGGTCTACTTCAGTACACTTTTGTTTCAGGTAACCCCACAAGAAAAAGTCTGAAGGCGTCAAGTTGGATGATCTAGGTGGCCAATAATGTTCCCAGTTACGTCTAATTTGTGAACATTTGTTGAAGGGACTGTTTTACAGCAACCGTGTGATGTATTGGTGCGCCATCAAGCTGATACCATAGGTCGTATTTGATATTTAAAGGCATATTATCTAAAACTTCACTAACCTCATTATTTAAAAGGTTGAGATAACCGACGGATGATAAATTTTCCCTAAAGATAAATGGCCCAATTATTTAATCGTTAAATATCCCACATCATACATTAGTTTTGAAAGAATACTGATCACCACATTCAACTGTGAAATTGGAATTTTCTTGGGCCCACCATCGGCAATTTTGAGAACTTACCGTTCCATTTGAAAAGAATGTTGCCTCATCTGTCCATGAAATTTTATACGGAAACTGTACATTTTCTTCTCTCTTTCCTTGAAACCAGAATGAAAACCCCAAACGGACATTGAAATATCGTTCTTTTAATGTGTTAATTACAAGCCTTACAAGCAAAAATTTATTCACACATTTTAACAAATTTTTCTAAACACTTTCTCTCTTGTAATCGGTATTTTTTAATTATGCTCGTTTGCCTGTGTTCAATAACTTTTAAACAAATGTTAAGTTGGTCCATCTCATCATATTTACTTGGAGTGTGCTTTTCCTTAAATTGATTCGTTACGGACCCTGTTTCTCTGAATTTCGACATTATCCATGACACAGTAGTATGTTAAACATTTTTTCCTGAATGATGTTTATTAAAATTGTCAGCTACTTGCCGGTATGGTGTATTCTCACCATATATTAAAACTATTTCTATTCTTTCCTGAAGAGACATTATTGCAACAATAATTGTTAAAAATTTGAATATTGAAATTTTAATGTAATTTCAACTCTAGTAATTTTATCAATACTCATTGCAGTTTTTGAGTTGCGTCTGCTTTTTAAAATTGAAGTATTGATGACAATTAAACGAACTGTTTCTTTAAAATAAAGGGGATATTTGTCAAAAATAAGGAAAACTTTAACTTTATCCTACTTGCATAAAATTTGGCATATGGATATAAAATTGCCGTAGATACAAATTTTTCAAGTAACTTTTTGATAAATTCGATCTAGAAATGCACTTTTTCAATTTTTTTCAAAAAAAAGTTGAATTTGACAAACACTGAACTTCAGTGGGTCGCAGTTGGCCGCATCATCTTAAGTTAAATTTAAAGCACAAACAAGTGCCGAAATTTAACTTCATTGAAACTTTTCGACAAAAAAGTTTCCGATATGGTGCGCACTTTAATGGCGACACTGTAGGTGACATATTTTGCTAACACAGTAGCTTCTTCAACAGTGATTTGAGTATTCCGGAAGTAAAATAACTACCCAATCGGATCTCCGAGTGGGAGCTGATTCTAGGGCATCATCCTGCAGAAGTTATTCGAAAACCACTATTACTGACAGTCAGCAGGGTCTTCCTAGCATCAGTCCACAAGGCAATAGTATGGCAACTGCAGTTGCTAAGAGGCCCACTAGCAACTTCAAAATCGATTTTTGCAATATCAGAGGACACAATTCAAATATAAACTTTGTGCACCAACATCTGCAATCAAATAGTCCTCATATTCTTACATTTACAGAAACCAAAGTCAGTGCTTTAACAAACCCCATCAATTTTCTAATATCCCGGCTATGATTTCCACTCCCGATTCAGATGTAACTTTGAAATATCTCTTTTTATCAGAAGCGATGTCTCCTGTCAAAAAGAGGAAATGCTGGAACCCCAAAAATTTGATTTTATGTAGCTCAAAATAATATCACAGAAGATCATCAAATTCATATGCTGCGTTTATAGACCACATAACGATACAAAATCAATGAATCATCCTTGCGCCGAAATTTCCATATTAGCTGGCTTCAATGTCCCCAATATCGAATGGCCCAATTTTTCAAATATTAACGCTAGAACAAGGTTACAAAGCTGATGCTTTTACAATAAGCAGCCAACTTTCCTAGATTATAAATGAGACTACCAGGATTGCTGGCTGTGATGGAGAATATGCTAGTCTTCTGAATCTATACCTAACAACTAATCCAGAAATTCACACAGTCATCATAAAGTCTCCATTGGGATCCTCTGACAACAAACTCATTTCAGTGTTAAGTGAATTATCGATAAATGTTGGGGAACAATGTAAGCTGCACAAAGTTTGGCTTTAGATCAACTGAAAGGGAGGATCTTCAAGACCATTTCAGAAATTTTCCGTGGCTAGATGTTTGTCTCAGCTCTAAAGATCCATCAACTTGTCCTTATGTAGTCACGGAAGTTATTCTATCGTCCCTGTATGTATACAGGGTGTCCCTGGACTTCCTCTTTTCCTCTCGGGAATGTATAGATGGGGTCAAAATATCACCAGTACTTCATATAACTTTTTTTTCTAAAAGTCTTCGTAACCAAGTTACGGGCCCTCGAAGTTACAAAATGAAAAATGTTTTTCTTTGATAACTTTTCAAGTGAATATTCAAAATCATCCAAATTTTGGTAATTGACTAAACAAATGAATTCCGTCGATGAGCTTTCATGCAGGAGTCAGTTGTTTTGCTACAAAGTC
>WOGN01001708.1:0-18411 GCA_015342105.1 Leptinotarsa texana
AGGACACGGACATCCAAATTAGAATTAGATTTAGAATTAAAATTAGAATAAGCAATTGTTAAACTAGAGATAAGATTAATCATTAATTGTAATTTTTTTTAGTAACACTGCCCCGAAGAGGCATAAGCCTATAGCAGGACACAATAGAATGTATCATTAACTCAACATGTAACCTAAATCAAAAGAAATAAAAACGTTTATTCATTCATTCATTATAGTGGCATTCAACAATCACTTGATTTATAATAATTAATAACAATTTTAAGAAAAAGTTCGTTAAAATGAAGACATAATGAAAATTATCTGTTTTCCGGTATCGACTTTACTTGAAACCATTTAATCGTTAAGTTTGTCATTAATAAGTATTATTCAATTCTTTCTGGTCTTTGAACTGTTGTTCCGACTTTCTGAGTCTACTGGTTTCACACAGTTTTTTGTTAAACGTACATCACACTTTTTGCCCTGTGTTAAATCAGTATTATCTTCAAAAAAGTTACTTCTCTTTTGCAGAAAGTTTTTCTCGTTTGACCAACATAAAAATTGGAACAAGAAGACAACCAAAACATACATGCCTGATGTAATACTGACATTTTGTCTTTCTCGAATTATTATTTTTTCTACAAGCTACATTCAAATTTTCTACCTTTTTTCTTTTAGGTTGATAGACCTTATTGACAGCTTGTGTTTGTTTAAGTTTTTTTAGGCAAGAGTGGAATTAATAAAATATTATGACCGGTGTTGATATCATTTCATTTCGTGAATTTTAGTTACCTTTGGAAATGACTTCTGAAAGTAGTACAATCAATCGTTTGAGAAGCATACTATTGTTGAATGCTACTAACTAATATGCATGTATCTAGATATTATGTATGACAATGTGGCTATGTCATGATTTTCGAAAAATTGCAAACCTTTATATTTTGTCATTTGTTGTCTATAACTGTCCTGTAAAATTTTCGCAATGAAATAATGGTAATAATGTTATTTTCTGACAACATTTTTAAATTATTTTTTCATTTCGACCTCCTTCCCAAAGTCTCTATTTTCAATAATAAAATTGATTTAAATTTTTTTATGAACTTGAAACTTATATAAGAAACCCTGGAAGAATAATAGGTCACCTTTCCATTCTTTCATTCACGGCGTGGAAATAATAAACGGTCAAAAGGTCAACATGCACAAAGGTTAACATCCTCGCAACAGAATCCGTTACGTCGGAGTCACTTTTATACTGGTAATCATACGAGACCACGGGAGTCCCTAAAATTGCAGCATTATATTCTATGACCACCTCTCGATAGGGGATCTACGAGGATATTTTCGCTTTGTACTGGGAATATACGTCGATAATTAAGTTGACAAACCACAGATTTTAATTGACTAATTATGAGGCTTTAATGAGAAAAATTATTCTATAACGGGAAAATATGCCACAGGGCTTTGGTTGGTGGACTCAACATTGTTTCTTATCACGAAATATTAGGGCAGTCAGTGACTATTGGAGACGTATTTGTTACTAATAGGGTCAGGTCAATAAACGTTGAGATATTTAGAACTGTCATATCTTGTATGGTTGCCTTTCGAATAAAATTTCGAATTCCTAATTTCCAATATGGCACTTGAAATTTAATAAATCTTGACTCACTTTCAGTGAAAGATTTTTGGTGTTTACTTTGAATTAAAATCATTATTTAAGCATTATATGAACTATTCAAATGTCTAGAAGAACATTAAAACAGCATTTATTGCTGTGTTATTTCGCAAAGTTAAAATAGTAAAGGTCGATATAAATAATACTCATAATATGTAGAAAGTTATGAAAATAATATACAATTATTTCATAGGTTTTGAAAATGCGACACATATTTACTGATAAACTAAAAACAATATTTCGGAAAATACTTTTCCAGCGATTTTTCAAATTTTTCTTGGAGTGTGTCCGAAAATATTGAGCTTCGGACGTCTACACAAATTTGAAATCTACGGAAAAAATGTACGCGCATAACAAAATATGACGACCTACATACCTACTCGGATAAATTAGTAAAAAAATTATATAATTTAAAAATTGAGAATATATTGACAATGAGTATAAAACTGTACAATTATTAAAATGCTCATTTGTAAAGAAAACCAATTATTCTGAACTCAAATAAAAATTAATTGAAAAAGGGCTTGAACAATGTAAAATGAAAATAAAAATAAATGGTGGAGAAATATGAATAGAATTTAAAACGATAATAATTCTTAGGCGTGATTTCTCCTCTCCCCTCTTCTTCATGTACGCTTCTCTGAACATTCGATTAATCCATTGTTCCTTCTTTTCCTAGCTGGATGTTTTTTGTGCTTGCCAATACGGACTTGGAACGGTCTCAGGGCATATCGCATTTACATGGATCCGATAAATGCGATTGTTATAATCGTCAAAGTGTTTTTTTCAAACTTGGGAACTAGTTTTTAATGGAAGCGAAATAACTATCAATGTAAAACATTACAAACCAAACTAGTAAAACATTACTATAACTAGATACCAAATTTAAAAATCATTTCTGTGCTGTCAACTTAGAAATTCTACCGTTTTATTTCTTCCGTTGCGGTGTGTTCACCAAAATTAGCAAAATTTTTGATTTGATGCAATATTCTTCTGTTTTTGGGAGAATAATGTATATACAGTTGACTAATACTTCAGTATTGAATTGAAAGTACATTTTTGGAAGAGATTATTTTTGGGGAAAGAAAGGATGTGGCTTTGTCTGCATGATCTTTGTGAAGGGTAAATTTTGAAATTTCCGAAACTTTAGAATTGTTTTCTGAAACCAAATCAGATTTGTATACCGGTGAGCGTCCATGAAATGCTTTCAAAATAGAGAGTTTGTGAAAAAAAACAGAAACTACACTAAATCCAAAAATTCCTTCCTGATACAACTATGTCGAAGCTATTTTTAGAGTTTGTTTGTTTGTTTGTTAGCGGGGATCTGCAGGAATGTATATCTGACGTTTCATCTACAACTGCGGCAGATATTATCAAAGGCGATGTGGCAAAGCTCTCACAGCAAACAGTTGTCCTCTGAACAGCTGGAAGAGCTTTCATCAACTGCACTTATTCAAAAAGAAGCGAAAACTAGGTGGATAGTTAAAAATATCAGGAAGATAAATGTTTTCATAAGAAACTGTGAATGATAAACATTCAATTGAAACCATTGAAAATATATTTTTTTTTAAATAATCCAAAACATTTCTCATTCAGAATTATACTTCGTCATTATTCTGAAATATATCTCTCTACTATTGCAGCATGTGTTTTTTCCTAGGAAACCCTAATAACTTCACCACCGCATCCCTTTCAATCGCCTCCACGTTAATACAGTTTAGTGGTTGAGAAATCGAGATCCAAAAGCAGTGCCACTATTTAAATATCAAGTTCAGGATACAAATTGCTTTCAGAGTCACATTATTCTCGGTGAATAGCATACCATTAGTCTTGGAAAGGATAGAAAGAAAACAACGGCATAAAAAACAAAGTTAAAAGGAGGGCGAAATAAATGAAAATGGCTAATTTACATCCCCTTGTCCTTTTCTTCAGACTGCCAGGATCTCTCTGAATTCGAATGAAACGAAAAAGATCTTCAGCCAGGGACGTAGTACGCTGGAAAGGAGTGAGAAATTGATTCATTTAAATTAAAAGAGATTTTATTTCTAGGAGGGAATAGTTTTCAGAAATCCATACAAAAACTGTGGGCAACTTCTAAAGCAAGAAAGAGGTTAATCAAGTTCAAAATGAACTCTCAAGTACAAAATTATATGACACACCATCATCTTCGATGGCGAACTACGAAATTTTAGAATGAGACACTTGTGTTATCATCTCATATGACAATATGAGATGATAACACAATATAATCCAGAACGCTACACAATATAATATATGAAAGGGTTACGATATGAAATTTCACTACTATCATCCTCAATGGCGAACTTCCAATTTTTGGATTGACTCACTTGTTTTATTGCCTCATTAACCCTTTTCTGGGACATATTGCCCAATGTCTCATTTCGAAACTTCGAAGTTCACCATTGAGGATAATGGTTTTCCATGTAATGTTTTATATCATTACTTTTCCAAATATGATATTGTGTAGCGTTCCATGTACTGTTTAATATCATTACTTTTTCATATATTATATTGTATACCGTTCCTATGAATGATATCTGAATTTTTGAAGGGCAGTAGCCGGTCACTTGAGATGGATAGTTTGTTCTACTCACTCAATCGATCGCTGTGTGAACCGGTGGTTCGAGCCGCAAGGCCGATTTTCACTTCCTATATCGTCTAACCTGTGTTAGGAATCACACGGTAAAAGGTAAGATCTCATTAGTCCTTAGCTCACACAAACTTTCGACTTTTGAGGGTTGCAGTTCGTAGGGGAGCGACAGCTGGTTAACGGAAAACAGATTTTTAAACAGATACTAATATGAACAGACAAACAGGGTGATACGACTAGTTTCAAATTGAAAGTGAAATTAGTTAAAGCATTGTCAGCGAACTTCATTAAATTATAGTTTTGGTTTGAATTCCATTAGAATTAGTTTGAATGTTGCAAGATCTTTATTAGGTTCCATTCTGAATGAAAAAGCATCCGATTTGAGATAGATCACGAAACGATACAATGAGTTTTTTGGAACATATGAGGCCGTTTTCTCCAGAATAGAACTATCATGCAAATAATTCGAATGCCTTGAAGTTTTCACGAAATATTTACATACAGAAGTTTGCATTTTCTCATTAAATAAAATTTTCTTTCTTTCAAAAAATTAAATTAATAAATTAATGTTTGTAACCGTTAATTACGTGGTAAGAATCATTATGAAGAAAAGAGAATTGGAACTTTATATTTTTTCCCAATCTCATTTGTAACTAACGTTACTACAGTTTCGTCCTATACGGATATTTTCAAACTTATGCATTAAACTAACTAGTTTAATGTATAAGTTTTAAAAAACTGTAGTAACTAACGTACTATAGTTTCGTCCTATACGGATATTTTCAAATTTATACATTAAACTAACTAGTTTAATGTATAAGTTTGAAAATGTCCTTATAGGACGAAACTGTAGTAAAGTTAGTTACAAATAAAACTGGTAAAAACATAGAAAGTTTCAATTCTCTTTTCTTCATAATTATATTATTGGATAATAAAAATATATTCAAAAGGAATAGTGAATATGCGTTCACTAAAAATAATAATACATCTCCAATATGTCAAATGAAATTTAAAGAAACTGAATAGATTACCCTCGAGTTCAATTTTTTATTTCACTATCTGATAACAATGCACTATGTATGACAAATTGTTTATAAAAAATTATATATAATCTTACCCAACTGTTTCTTATAAAACATAATTTTATGGTAGCATATAGTATAAACTAGTTAACACTAAACATTAACTGAACCTGAATATACCAATATGGCCAATATTCCTGAGGTAAACAATATACTTTTTCTGCGGCTGTAGCAAGAATATTTCTAAATGAGGTACATTCGTCAAAGATATATCGAATTAAAGAAATACCATTCAATTATATAACAAAAAGCAACCTAAAAACATTCAACAATATTTCCTATTTTTTTCATAGTTTTGTTATCATATTCAACTTCGAATAGTTTGAAAATTGAGTGACACTCTCTTGTCCAAAGTCCAACTACACCACGAGGAGTTATTTGAGTTTTTAGTTTCTTTCCTTTCATTATCAATTGAGGAACTTTCAAAAAATATCAATTTTTGCCGCATGACGTTCTGCATTCTGGTGACGTTTGAAGTACGAGAACAAATTTTAATGTAGGAAATTTTCACGGCAACTTACACAATCAGAAACGATCACATGATTTATCTTTTCACTAGTCATAGAAAAACATCGTTTTACATTTATTGTTTTTACATTTACATTTATAACAACGATACAAATACAATACAAATATATGCATAAATAATGAGATGATTTGTGCTAGGGCCTCTGCCTAAACCATAATGGCTTGTGCCGCAGTATTACCAACACTCTCATCCCATTCATAATAGTGTGAACATAGATATGCAACTTTTTGTTGTTGTTGACAGAGTTGAGCGGGGAAGAAATAGAATCATACAGTGTTAGTTAAAAAAAGTATTTGGAAGACAGCTATGTTGAAGAATATATGCTTTTGAGTCTGCTTTAAATTTATGAAGATTTTTACATTCTTTCAGTTCGTTTGGGAGGCTGCTATATATTTTTAGGCCAAAATAAAGAATATTTCTTTGAGTGTGAGTTTTGCTGAATCTAGGAACTTTCAGTGTGAGATCAGTGGTATATCTTGTGGCTCTAGACTGGTGAGAATATTGTTGAGGTTTTTGTATAAATGTCCAGATCAAGGTTTGTAGGATATATAAATTGCGAATATTTAAAAGGTTCGTTAGTTGATACAATTCTGATGTGAAGAACCGTCTATCTTTCTTGTATATGTTTTCAAGAAGGGTATTTTGAATAATCTGAGTTTTGTATATAACGCTAGTAAATACGCCTCCCCATGCTGTGATGCAGTATCGCAATATTGATTCTATTAATGAATTGTAAACTACAAATAGAACTTTTCTACTTGAAATATCTCTTAGAGTGTAGAATTTGTGAATAACTTTTCTTACTCTGCTGACATGGTAGTTAATGTGATCGTTCCACCTCATGTGCTGGTCCAGAATTACTCCTAGATATTTGATTTTTGAGACTTTCGCTATTTTTGGACACTTACAGTGATCATTCCTTTCTGAACAGCATTCATTATGCAAGAATAAATAATCAAGTCTGGGTTGATCCGGTTCTGTAAGTGAAAAAGTAATGAATTTAGTTTTATCAATATTCAATGTCAGTAAGTTCGTGTTTAGCCATTTTTGTATTTCAACGAATTCATATTCAGCAGTGCGATTCAACTCTGACCACTTATCGTGTGTAAAGATAATGGCGATGTCATCTGCGTATGATACTATTTTCCCTTGGAGATTTTTTATTTTGCAAATGTTATTAATATAAATGAGAAAAAGTAATAGACCCAGTACTGTACCCTGAAGAACACCTGTGGTAACTATTGAGGGTTTGCTCAATACATTTTCTATTTTTACTCTTTAAGTCCTTCCATTCAGGTAACTGGTAAATAAATCTAGCACGGGACCTCTTATTCCGTAGTCGAATAACTTGTTAAGCAGTATATGGTGCAATACAGTGTCGAAAGCTTTGGCTAAATCGAGAAAGACAACTAAACATTTTTTGAAAGATCGAAATTCTTCATTACATCGTTCGTGAGCTCTAGTACTGCATTTTCTGTGCCTCGGTTTTTCTTGAAGCCAAATTGAAACAGTGAAATATCTATTGAAACCCATAGTACATTAAATATATTTTGAAAACAAACTATCTAGGTTTTCTCATTGAAGTTGATATACATCAAAACTATGAGCTAATCACATTGTATGTTTTTTGTTTCATAGTCCTTCACTGCCATTATAAAAAAGTCACTATGAGTTTGCTAAGTGTAAATGAAAGTCAACATCACAGAATTAATTTAATAATTCATACTACTAAATATTTTCAAATAACAATAAAATTATATTTTTCAATATACTACTCTGTTCAAAAAATAAGGTGTCCCCTTCAAAGTAGTCCGCCTCAGATATAATATACATGTGCCAACGTTTTTCCAATTCTGGAAACAGATCTAATTTGCACTTCTTGATATGTCCTTGAGTTGTCTCAGCAATTCAACGTTCACCTTCTCAATCGTAGATTTTCTCATGGGTCTCTTCAATCTTGAGAACAGAAAAAATCGAAGGGGGTCAAATCTGGTGAAAACGGTGGCTGAGGCAGGATTACAGTGTTGTTTTTGACAAAAAAAATAAGAACAAGCAATGAAGAGTGAGCAGGTGCCGTTTTATTTTCGTATTGTAAGCGACGCATAACTTCAAGATAATACATGACATGAACTCCTAATGCACTACGCCACGTTTATCGAAGATAATATTGAGCATAACCTTGACAATTGGTCGAACTTGGAATGCTTTTTTGCTTTTGGCTCTCCTAGGCTTCTCCATTGGGAAGATTGGACTTTGGTTTCGATATCATAACGATATATTCATAATTTGAAATGGTTATAATTTGAGCAGTAACAAATTTTTGGGAAAGAAAGTTTTTGGCTTTCTACTGCTCCATCTTGGTATAGAGATGGAGCAGTAGAAGGTAAAAGAAGAAAGTAAAGAAAGTAAAAGAATTTATTTCATACATAGATATGTAGATCACAAACTGAGTAGAGAAAAGTGTTTTCTGTATAATTCAGTTTTTATATGAAAGCATTCGTTTCGAAAGAATTTTTCTCTCGTGTAACTCAATGTTTATATGAAAGTAGCTGTTTCAGGAAAGCTTTTTCTTCCAATTTGTCCGAAAGTTACTTCTTTGCATTATCTACACATATATGTAGAAATATTAGTTTATTAATCCCAAAATTACATATAGTTATTCGAGCATACAATAAAAAATGGGCGATTAATATAGATATAAAGAAAGGTTTGTCAAAACGAGTCTTATTATTGATTTTTTTTCAGAGGACACAGGTATTCATGATTCGCTTGAGTTTTTGGAAAACTTGTCTGTGAAGCATCAATATTGAAATTCTTTCTTTTCAAGATGGTCAAGTTGTAATGTATTCTGAGATACTCGGGTTTATATTTCTAAATATCGATATTATTTTTTACGAAAAAGTAGTGAATAATATTCTTCTACAAAAGACACACAATGAATATAAAATCTAGAAGTATAAAATCTCTAAACGTTTGAATAATGTAAAATATATAAAACGTAGAAATTCAAATGTGTAAACATATAAAAATATGAATGTTACAGTATAAAATACAAACTCGTTTTAAATTAAAAGTACTCAAAATACAAGGTAGGCATGAAAAATATTTATGAAAATGTAATCACTGAAATTTTGAATAACTTAAACACATATTCCCCTTTTATATGATCTGGAGCAAGATTGAATAATTTGGGACCAATATATGTAATTGATCTTTGTCCAACAACTTTGCTCATTTTCGGTATATCTAGGTTACTCGCTTTTAATCGGGTTTCATATCCATGTTGATGATTTTTGAACTTATTTGTGTTGTGAAATATAAATATCAATATTTGTTTGGAATAAAGATATTTCAAACTCATCTGATCGCAATAATTGAATATTTGTGCCGATGGGAAACGAAAATTTAAATTATAGAATATTTTGAGATATCGTTTCTGAAGTACTATAAGCGGTTGTACAGTTGAACTATAGACCGCACTCCATCCTAGATTTCCATACATAAAGAAGGACGAAAAATATATACTGCCCAAATCATTGATACTCAGTATATTTTTAAGTGTTCGAAAAACATATGAAATGGCTCTAAAGTTACTTCTTTTATATGATTGTTTCCTTTTTTTCTTTAGAAGATACTCACATTTCTCTATCAAGACGGAGTAGTAAAAAGCCGAAAACTTTCATTCCCAAAGATATACCCATGATTTGTAACCAGGCATGATCTTTCCAGCAGATCTGGATCGCCATTGAAGTCGTTCAACAATTCATGAGCGATGCTCATGCAACGGTTTTTTAGTCAAAATTTAACAATTTTGGAACGAACTTTGCTGCCAAACGCTTCATGCCCAAAATTAACGAAAAAAAAAATGTATAGCATGAGCCAACAGATATACCGACATCCTCAGCAATTTCTCGACAATTCTCTGTGAGAATTTTCTTCACTTTCTCAACACTTTCATCAGTTGTTGATGTGTTGGGGCGTCCAGAGCGAGCGTCATCATTCACCATCTCGACCATCTGTGAAAAGTTTGTACCACTTGTAAACAGTTTTCAGACTCAGAGTACCATCACCGTATGTCACTGTCAACATTTCAACTGTTTTTAAACGCTTTATTCCATATTTTACACAAAATTTGATACAAAGTTTTTTTCGATCGAAAACACGCCGAACAGGCAAAATATTTCCAACTGTTACAACTCTCACTAATAAACTAAACTTGCTGAAACTATGAATGTAAGTTCAAAACGAGTGCACCAACATAAAAAATATATAAAATCGCTAATCGATTGTACATAGACCACGAAATTTGAACAATTGCCTTATTTCTTGAACAGAGCTCTACTTTTAAAATGTACTTATTGCCATTTCTTACAGGAATAATTCAGCATGTCTCCACCACTGACACAACTAAAGTGTTAGGGTGCATAGAATAATTCCAAAGAACGATAAGAATTCAAGATAAAGTGTGTTCGTAGATTACACTTTTAATCATTTTGGATTTCGGTACCAGTAAGTTTTTCTTTCGCTGTCATCCGAGATTTCATCCATCGAGGGGTGGACCTGTAGGAAAATATAAGATATTAGATTATGTACTTTAAATCACAGATTGGAAAGGGTTGAACCCCTTTGAGATTTTATTTATTTTTATGGCGAAAAATTAGGTTTCTTTGAAGGAGGAAGACTCGAGTTTATTAAGAAATTTGAAATGCAGATCAGTTGGTATGAATGAGTGCAGCATATTGAAGTCACAAGTAATGGTGATTATCAAAAGTTGGCAATGATGGAAGCTGTTAATCAATCCCTTTTGACGAAATATTCAAAGGGGTGGAACTTTCTGATATTCAGATATATAAGTCATGCTATGATTTTTCAGTTACTTTCTTCTGAAACTGTCAGCACATTTATTTTATTTTGAGGGGTAGAATCGCGTCAATGGTATAATTCTCAAACCTTTTAATATTATAGTAGTATAGAAGTTACATATTAAATGTCTGAGCTTGAGCAAATTTTTTTTCTAGAATGCACTTCATCCAGTTCAAAAAAGTATAATACTTTCCACAGTTGATAATAGTTCGAATAATCCTGCTGCCCCAAATGTGGCGTAAGAAGTCAGCAATATGGTTTTACACATAACATGTGACCAGTAAGAATAGTAGCAGTGGATGGAATTGGGCGGGTGATACATTAAAAGTATTGCGGATAAGAGATAATTATTCGTGAAGATGCATTAGAAGCATTAGTGTTTGGCAAAGCTAAAGTGCAGAAATATAATTTCAGCAGTATATTTGTGAATTATTATTAACGTTTGTTACGCTGCAGCCACTGCACTGCGAAAAAAATAATATAACGGGTGTTGCATCCAAAAACGGAAGTCTCTGAGATTTTTGTATTTTCTAAGATATCGAGAGATATTTTAGAGAAATGAGCAAAAATATATCCGATCATAATGATAAACATGGTACAATACAGAAGATCAATAGTTTAATTTTTTCAGTGCGCATGTTATGTACTAATATCAAACTAAAAAACAAATTTGGTGGTAAATGGTACCACCATTTTTCAATAACATTATATTTCAATGTGAATTAAAGGATATTGCGTTGTTATCTACAAAACATATATGCTCGCATGCAACATCTGATTGAATTAAATATAGCGTTATTTATAACTGAATGTGTACCTGCATAGATCAGAATCTTACATATCAAAAGACTTGATAATGTTACTTAATTTTCAATTTATTTTATACATCCGTAGTCCGACTATATTTTTTCAAAACTGAAGAGCAAGTTGAATTATAACCATGGAAATTGTAATAGAAATTTGTTTCTATATTTTTTTTTTATTTTTCACCTAAGACTGAGTTTGAAATATTCAGAAGTTACAATTGATAGACATTCTTGGTGATATCTTCGTATCAAAGATATTATCGTAAAACTCAGGGGTTAGGTTAGGTCTAAAGTGAGTGGGTCTTTTCGACCTTCCACCACAACTCGCAAGGCTTTATTGTGGCTCACTCCTATTCACACTCGACCAAATAAATCCAGCTTCTTAACGAAGCCGATTAGTTTGTATGGTGAGTGGTCTTTCAGGTGGGATAGTAAGAGTACGGATCTGCCGAACTCTAAGAACCTGATTCGGTCCCCAGCGGGGCAGGCACAAAGAATATGCTCTGCTGTTTCATCATTATCCAAACAGAGGCGACAAACATTGTGTTCGGACAGTTCAAGTCTCTGCATATGATGATTCAAATGACAGTGACCAGTAAAAATGTTAGACATAGTAGTTCATTCCCATTGTAGTCCAACAACTGTTTGGTATCAAGCTTCGAAGGATGGATAAACGCCTTGGAGTGAGCCAATCCTGGAAGATTCTGCTAGAAGTCCATAAATCTTCTTGCCATCGAGATGTTCAATGTTTGGCAAAGCCCAAAGCGATGACAGGTTATCGTCCAATGAAGCCGCTTACAGAACCCTCTATTACAAAAGAGTCAGCCGATTATTACTTTCCAGGCCAGTATAGCCAGGAATCCAGATCAAAGACAAAATGTTAAGTCTTCCTATCGAGAAAAGTCGTTTTTGGCAATTTGCTACTAATTTAGACGTTGCTCGGTAGGAGCCAAGAGCTTCCAACGCCGCTTCACTGTGCGAGAATATTTTTATTGACTTGTGTGTGAGGTTGGATTTATCCAATCTCTCCGCACACAATTCAATAGCGTAAATTTCCGCTTGAAATACAGTCACATAAAAAAATTAGGGGACTTCTGTTTGTAAGTTGTTTTGAAGATATCAATTTTGAAAATTTCCTCCTTGCCTTTGGTATAATAGGGCAGTGGAGAATAATTTTATACATACATTACAAATCTTTATCATTTGACATAAAACAAATTTCCTGACTGAATATATTGTGGGATATCATGACAAAGTGAATAACTTACTTGGTTAATGCTACATACCCTGTGTGCTGTTTTATAAATACGTTGTATATAAAATTATAAATGTTAATTTGTATTTCGTTAATATCATTGTGACTTTTTAGTACTTATAGTTTCATTTGATTATTAAAAAACAACACAAATTGCTAAATTAGTATGGCCTTGTATTTCAATAAGAGTATTTTATTGTGACCGAGATTTACTTGGTTCGCATGGACTTTTTTGAAACTCGTCAGATTTTCTACGAACAATATGTTCCCATGTATTTGTCTATATTTGATTCTCAAGAAAATCAATCTAAAGACTATAAATACAGTTTAAATTGTAAGGGGTATACAAGCATTCATATCTAAATGTGTGTGAGAATAATCATCAGTAGTTATCTTCTTTTCACAGTTTTGGACATTAAGAGGATAGATTAGAGTTTTCATTTTCAATGTGTGAATGGTTGTTAAAATCTTCAATTATATCCAAATGAGCAAAGTATTCCGATAAATATAGACGAGGAAATTTAATCTGATTTTATACTTTTATACAAATATTTTTCATTGCAAATAACTTTTTTATTCATTGGCCGATTTGAGTATATCAAGCACTAAATGTGTAAGTAAAGCTCACATAACGCAACATATTGGTAAAAGAGCACAAACACATGAACAGACAGCGATCAGTTAAACTGTTGTTATTGGTATTGATTGTAGCTTCAACTAGCATTTTCAGTATTTAGAGAATCAAGTAAAATAATTCATCCCACCACGCGCGAGTTTGTATCTTCAGTTTATCGGGTTTTCCCATTTATTATCCCACTGTAGTTTTTTACTGAAGTTTATTAAAAATACATATATTTCGCTATTTTCTGTAGCAACCATTTATTAAAACCTGCGGTATTTAATTTTGATCCCCTTTACATTATATATTGTAAGATTCAACAGATCTTATTTAAATTGGAAAAGAAATATTTTTTAGGCATATTACTTTTTGTGAAAGTGCTTTTCAGCTTTGTATTTCTCCATCGTTATTCAAAACGATGGAAATATATTGAATGAAAATCCTTCAGTGTATTGATCATACAAGACATTTCTCATATACAGAGTGTACGTCTTGTCAAATCTAGGAAGAGAATTATGTCTGCTCTCTTTCTTTCACTAGTACAGTACAAGCGCAAAAGAGAAAGCAGAATTTCCCAAATCTCTTTTTAGATTTGGCAAGCTGTGCCTTAAAATATTAAAGTGACGTATTCCTGGGACAACTTGTGTCCGGAAATGCTTCGATTCGGAAGTATAGGATATTGAAATCGAGTTTTTTTGTTCGTTTTTTTAAACATAACTTTAGCATAAAATGAGTTATTTCCACGAAATTTGGTACCCGTATTGATTTTCATGTAACATCTAGAGTAAACTGTTGGTACATTTCATTAGAAAACCTAATTTCTTCACCTTTTTCAAGTAAAAAGGGTACACTTTCTCAACAACGTGGAGGTGTTCGCTTTCGGTATATTTGCAATTTTCTATATCAGTGCATATTACTTAACTCCTAAGGCGCTAAGTGAAGTTGCTAAGAACATTACAAAAACTAAGTATGTGGTGGATCTCGTCAAAATAAACAACTTCATTTAGCGCCCTAGGAACTAAGTAATATGCATCGATAAAGAAAATTGTAAATATCTCGAAAACGATCACTTCCAGCGTTGTTAAGGAGGTGTACCTTTTTTACTTGGAAAAAGTGTAGGAATTAGGTTTTCTCATGAAAAGTACTGAAAGTTTACTGGCAATTTGAAATAGATAATGACTTCGTACGCAGCGCCTTCTAGCTTGGAACACTGTTCCGACCCAGAAAACTGTTCACACCTCAGCAACTGTTGATGCTTTATAAACCTCAGATCAGAGCTTCTTTGGAGTATTGTTCTCATGTATGGAACTCTGTCCCCAAAAATACCCTGAAGTTGCTGGGTTTCATCCGGAAGAGAGCCTTGGTAGCCTGGAACATCAAAGAAAGGTTCGAGATTTGTCTATCTTCTATAGATACTATCACGGGAAGTGTTCAAGTACTTGGCACATTTGATTCCACTAATAGCGGTACATATCAGAAATACACGACAGACTGTGGCTGCTCATCGTTTGGAGGTTCAACTCACTACACCTCGAACTTCAATGTTCAAAAACTCTTTCATCTGTATAACTGCGTTTATGTGGAATAAACTTCCTGAGAACGTTTTTCCAAATAGATTTAATCACCAGCGATTCAATTCCAATTAAGGCGCTCTAGAGCGCCTTAAGGATTTTTCTGTAGTGCTTGTCCTTGAAAAAATACATGAAAATGAATACGTCAGATAAACCACGGGTACCAAATTTCGTGCATATGACATATTTTTTGCAAAAGTAATTTTCAAAACACGAAAAAAAAATCAATTTCAACACCGTTTATCTCCAAACCGAAACATTTCCGGACACAAGTTTATATACTTTGACTTTTTTCTTAAAATTTAATCAGGAATACTTGAATAATTTAACGTTCTAATGTTACACACTGTAGACGGTGTGAATTTCACGGAAGTCATTTTTCCCTATTCAGTTACTATTCCAACCTTTCAAGTTCTAATACGAGAATAAATTGAGTTTGTAAATTTATCAAATTTATCACCAACCACATTTTATTTCATTTCACTATGGGTAGAAAACTATCCCAAATATCATAATTTTTATCTAATGTAATGATAGAAATACTTATGTTCTCAAATATTATTATTTTTCATTCCTAACAAGTTCAAGCTTTCTTCTTTTCGATATTTTTTTTTTGAATATTCAATTTGTCCATTCCCTCACAAAACGAACAACCGTCCACATCTCCAGCTGAAAAGTTTATAATTCAGCAAATTAATTGATGAAGGAAAACTAAAATTATCAAACTCAATCGTCCACTTTGTGTAATTTAAGTTTTTAATGAAACTCCTCGTACATTTCTTTAGGGTGAAAATTCTCTTAAAAACTTTTAATAGAAACTGAGTTCGTTCGCTTTTTCAATGAGATGAATTTTAATTTTGTATATAATTGGAACTTGTTATTTCTTTGGGAAGACAAGGATATGAAAGAGAGATTTGACAAGGACGGAAAAGTCCCGATCAATAACAGGTTTTTACAATTTTCTTATTTCTCATTTTCGCACTCTGTTCGAGCTAAAAACTTCAGCGAACGAAAAGAAAGAAAAACTCTAGAACATTCATCAATTATTGAAAACTTCAGACGTTTTATAACTCAATTCCTTTGGAAAAGCTGAATATTATTGAACCTTTGACTAACAAGAAAACGTAATTCTCGGATTGAAAATCCATTAAGAATTCGTTTAATAACGCTGGTTTGAGTGGGAAAATGAAATAAAAAAGGATCTCAAGTAAAACATTTTGGCAGAAGATTCAGATAAGTTTTCATCATATGTTTCAAATCCACGGTGAATAATTCAATTTCATATTTCAGACTATTCATAATCATGGTCTGAATAAAAAAAGTATTCTTACTAAATATATCAAAGAATTACTTTTGAAATACTTCTGAATGCTAACAAAGAAATTTTTTGTGAACATTCATTCGATCAGACTAACGTACTTTTGGTTGTTTTCGGTAATTTTAAGTTACTTTTACTTTATCATAATATGAAATCCTCCTAATCGAAGATTATATGTATAGATTTGCAGTACTATAACTAAGAATTCAACATTTGTTAATTGAAATGCAAAACTTTCACTTGCCATTTTGTGAAAATTGATGCTGTTTGACAAAACTATACAGTATCATCATATGGTATCTACTACAGTCCAATTATGTTTTTTCTCCCTCTATTACATATATGTAGGATTTTGAGGTCATCTTCATTTATCTTGTGGTTTAATTCTTAAAGATGTTCGTACCCCTAAACGAGCAACTTGATTTATATAGGTCTCCTCTCTTGAATTTATGAGTTTAACAATACCTAGAATTTTCATGATGGTGTAAGTTGGCATCCTGCCTCTCAAGTACATGTCCTTGTAGCATACCTGAAAATTCTAATAATATCGATTTTTCAAAATTCAGATTTCAGTTTTATACTTGATAATGGGATCAAACCCGAAACTGGTCGTATAAATAAAAATTTCCTAGTGGTATTTAGAGAAAAGTGCTTTTATTCATTTTAATTGAGTGATCATGAATTACAATAAAGTAAACAAGTCATCAATCACGCATATTAAACGTGATATACCTTCGAGTTCGTAGATCAGGAAAGTCTAGAGCCAACCACCGTTGAAATAACACTTACCTACTATTCTGTGATAACACATGGCAAATAGAAAAGAGTCCTAAATCTCAGGTGTTCTTAAAATTCTTGGTGAACTAATTTCTAAAGAAATCATTATGAATTTCAGTTAGTAATTAAGTAAATCCTAAAATTGGAATTCCATGTATTGATTGATAGTTTTTTTCATCTACTTATATTTGTTGAAATATGTTCTTCCTTACGACAGTTGTCCTGAAAATCTTGAGAAGAAAATTTGATTAGATAATTTAGAAAACACTTGCTACATGAATAGCATTTTACAAGTGTTGTTCATAACGAAGAATTTCAAAAACGAGGTTCAAGCAATGAACGAGAACGAAAATGTTTCCTACGTGTTAGGAAGCACACGTTAAAAGGTAAGACCTCGTTAATCCGTAGCTCGCACAAGTTTCGACTTCTGAGGATTGTCGTTCGTAGGGGTTTTACAGATGGTTAACGGAAAAACAAATTTTGAACAGATTTTTTTTATTCACCAAACTCAAACAATTGTTCATGCAGTTGCAGTTTCGAAAGAGTGTATCATTTTTCCCACCAACCGATTTCCTGGAGTCTTTGAAGTCCATTAGATACTCGGTAAGATAACAAAAGGATTGTTCCGAATTCTTGGGGTTATTGTTGAATACTCTTCGTGAGCGAAAAAATAGCAGAAGCAATATTCCTGACCGCTCTATATTGGATGATACTGTACAGTCAACCGTGAATATCTGTGAGTATTACCCTGAATTTTGAATAATTTGTATTATTTATCAGTTGATATATTTTAATTAACGACATTTTACAATTCACATATATTAATTTAATAATACTTTTATCTTCAACAGGTATACATTTTTTGATATTAGATAATATATTATACACATCATATTATTATATATCTTACATTTATATCAATTCATTCTAAGGAAATTTGAAGGAAGTGAAGTGAATTAATAACAGCTGTTCATTTCTGACAATTAAAATGAAATTGTTGTGAAAATCTTTAAATTTTTAATAATGTAAAAAAAAATATTAGTTTTCTTCTTCTTCATCATCTGAACGTTCAGGAATTTCTGTTTCATCATCATCTTCGTTGTTCTGAATCGTTGTTTCCAGACTTTTCAGAATTTCAGGGTCAAATGCACTCTCTCCTTCACTGTCAGTTATGTGAGATTTATGTTATATTATAATTTTTGATATGTTATTCACAGTCAATGATACAGCATTGAGGCAAGCTTGCCCATTACACTGACCACAAGCTAAAGTGCATTGCAACCCCGATTTTCTACATTCACACCGTGGACCACATCCATTTTTACAATT
>WOGN01001709.1:0-12299 GCA_015342105.1 Leptinotarsa texana
TATCATCACTCTGGAGTAACCATTTCGTTGTAGGTCATTTTGGATGATTCCTAGTTCCTTTTCGAGACCTTCCTTTGTGTTACAGAGCCCAAAAGCACGGTCTAGTAGAGTCTTGATGATTCCTCTCTTAGTTGATTGATGGTGGTTGGATTTCTGGTTCAGATACTGTCCTGTGTGAGTAGGTTTTCGATATACAGATGTTTCCCATTTAGTGTCGGTCCTCTTTACCAATACGTCTAAGAAGAGATAGTTTTTGCTCTTTCACGCAGCCACAATGCACTTTTTCTATAATGCATTATTTCTTATATGTAATATGTGTGTTTGTTAATGAACAATAAATAAAACTCACGGTACCTGTACATAATTAACATGGTTTATAGCTACATATTCCACAAAGCCAGATTTTTACATTATGAATCTTTTGAAAGTTTTAACGTTTGTATACTTTGTGATTCACAACTTCCTTTCTATAAGAGAACCTGGTCCAGTTCGAAATGTCTTACTTGGAACAGAACATTTACCGAATTCCTATGGAGCAACAAAATCTGTGAATATATTCAACTCCATACATCATCTCCAGACAACTATTTACCTAAAGGCCACGGTGCTATAAATTTTTCAAACAATTAGCTGGTCTCACTGTTGGTCAATGAAGAGAATATAAATTATTACATTGTTACAGGTCACGACAATAAAAGTAAATTACAAATAATTATTGCCCATCATAAACGTTAATCAATGACAGTACGCTGTGTACCACCGGTTGCAATGAACATGGATGATTTGACTTTTATTGCACACTCATCGTTTGGATGACTAAGCTGTATATTGTCCAAATGAAACTAGAGAGCCTTTGTTATTATTCAACCTTTTATAGGTAACTGTTGTTCTTAACTTATGTTACATTTTAATGGTATTATTGGAATACCATGTTTTCATAACTATGCTATGGAGGCGTTTGTACTCATCCTCTGTATTTGAAACACATAATTTCATTACATTATAAATTCAAGAAATAAAAAAGTTTGGGTGTCAAGAAATATCTATCCATGGACTTTTTTGTACAATATACACAATTTCAATCTTTCCATATGAGGGTTTTTATACGTCAGCTACATCTGACGATTCTTTAGATTCAACCGTGCACCAAACCTTTTTTTGAAATTTCAGTTGTTGGATCAGGAGTTGGGGAGTTGAGAAGCTCTCGTTCCTCAACTAAATTTACAGGGAGGTTAGTTGGAGTCGTTAACTCGACATCCATCTCCTTTGTAGAGTCGCCGCTGAACTAAATTTATAAGGAGGTCAGTTGGAGTCGTAAACTCAGCATCCATCTCCTCTGTAGACTCACTCTTGAATTAAATTTACAAAGAGGTCCGTTGGAGTCGTAAACTCGACATCCATCTCCTCTGTAGACTCGATGCTGAACTAAATTTACAGGGAGGTCAGTTGGAGTCGTAAACTCGGCATCCATCTCCTCTGTAGACTCACTCCTGAATTAAATTTACAAAGAGGTCCGTTGGAGTCGTAAACTCGACATCCATCTCCTCTGTAGACTCCCTCCTGAACTAAATTTATAGGAAGGTCAGTTGGAGTCGTAAACTCGGCATCCATCTCTTCTGTAGAGTCGTTCCTGAATTAAATTTACAAAGAGGTCCGTTGGTTGGAGTCGTAAACTCAACATCCATCTCCTCTGTAGCCTCGCTCCTGAACTAAATTTACAGGGAGGTCAGTTGAAGTCGTAAATTCGACATCTACCTTCTCTGTAGAGCAGTATTATATCGAAACGTGTATATCGCCAAGAGTTAGGGTTTTCAGTTCTAATCAAAATAGCTTCAAATTGAAAAGCAGATGGCCCTCGTGAATCTAGGATAAAACTGAAGATTACAGCGACCTCTTCGTTTTCCAGACCTCACACAGTTAGAGAGACAGTCGAACAAAACCTATACTAATATCGACCTTTAACCTCTATCAAAGTGAAGCAAAGGAGTATCTGTATAACTCAAGTAAATTTTGGAAGTGATCATTTTAATGCTTGGAAAGAAAATCTAGATATACAAAAACCCTTGATAAGTTCTCCTGGCAACTGTTTGGATTTGTTTTGTAATTGTGTTCAGGTGTATTGATATTTTGTGTGATATTTCATTGTTTTGATGAGAACACGTTTGAAGAATCCAATTCAAATTGAATTTTCAGAAAACATTCATTTATTCATCAATTTCCATTTTATCCACTTCAAAGTAGTCCCCCTCAGATATTATATACCTGTGACAGCGTGTTTTCCAATCCTCGATTCAGTTCTGATCTGCATTTATAGGTATGTCTTTGAGCTCTCTCATTGATTCAGTTTCCATCTCCTCGATCCTCACAAAACGCCGTACTTTCATGGGTCCCTACACTCTTGGAATAGGAAAAAGTCTAATAGGGCCAAATCTGGCGAATACGGTGGCTAGTGCCGTCCTTTCATGGGTCTCTTCACTCTTGAAACAGGAAAAAATCTAAGAGGGCCAAATCTGGCGAATACGGTGGCTAGTGTGTGATTGCGGTGTTGTTTAAAGCAAAAAAATTACGAACAAGCACTGACGAGTGAGTAGGTGCATTATTGTGATGCAAAAGCCATGAATTGTTCTTTCACAGTAGCAGAATTCTTTTTCGTATTGCTTCTCGCAACTGGCGCACAACCGCAAGATAATACTTCTTATTCTTTTTGGGAAGAGGTTGAACGCCAGCTATCTTTCAACAAGAAGGAAAAACTTCTTTCTTAAAAGACAGATTGAAAAGTCTGCAAAATACTGGTGCTAGTTCATTTGCACACTATTTAAGTACGATGACGGGCACTTCATCAGGGCCAGACGCCATGTGGATATTGAGATGTTTCAAAATTCGCCTGGCTAGATGCTGTCGAAAAGTCATTTCCGGCATTGAGGATTCTAGTGGGGGAATAGTGGGTGGTGTCTTGCCCAGAAAATCGAACCATTGAAAATCCAGGAAGTTTCGCTAACAAACGGCAAAAACAGGAATTGCGGATATTGGACTTTCCGCGGGCGTTCTGCCGTTTATGATAAATCACTTAATGCCATTTAATCCCGCGGTTCATCCTAAGACAATGTTAATTTATTCGTGGCCGTCGGTAATGATAAATGGAGTGTCCAGTCTAGCAGAGCTGGCCTATGATATTTCTCAGGTGGATTATGGTTCATATTTCAAACGGCCGCAGTGACTGGCGATTTATTGCGGATTTAAATTGAAGAACGTTCTGCAGCGGACTCGAGACTCTGACGTACAATTTACATTTATAATGGTAACTGGTCGTAATTAGGGAATGATGCTCTCGTGGAAATTAAGCGAGGAGATTTCCGAATTATTGACCAAGAGACAATGAAATGGAAGTTCAATATTCGTTTCATCAGCTCGGGCTGATTTTTGAAAAATTTTTTTTTCGACTTGGGTCAAAACTTAGCCGTTTGATCTACTCTCTAATTCCAATGTTAAAAAATCTTCTGTTCCAAGCAGTCTCTTCAAGTGTTGCAAAACTCATTTCATCTTTCAATTTTTGCCCCATTTTAGGAGCCGTCCAACTCGTCCATTTCTTCAAAGTCTCCAGAAAATACCCCAAAGTCTCAAAGGCTTCTTGCATTTTCCCCATAATTTCCATGACCCATTTCAACAATCTTATTTCCTGTACTAATCTCTACTGGTTTCTTGCTGAACCTCTGCCACATCCTTCTAGGCATAATTAGAGTTGAGAGTTGTCCATGAATTGTTTGCCTTTCGTGATCCAAAGCCTAACATTCGCATGAAATATGACGAGCAGTACTTGTCCTTCTGTTGCCTTATCTGCATCTAAGGTGTCTGTTGTACAGGTGTCCTCTTGATGGACAGTATCCCTGGAATCGTTCGGAACCAATCCCTGCTTTTCACAGTTTACAACCTCAACAGCGTAGTTTGCGTCGAACATGTTATTCAGTGTCATGTGGGTCGAGAACGAAATTTCTGTTTTGCTCCATCCAATAGATCGATGAGTTTTCCAGTCTGAATTCGGCCACTCTTGGTTCCCCAATTATTGCAAGATGTAGAGTAGAAAGATTAAAGAATCTCTCCAATGCAGCTGTTGGGGTTGTATATACCATTATTCCCAGACATGCAATTATTCGCACGCGGCTCAGTATGTTAATATTGGTCGAATGGTTTATCTTCGACCTCCAGACCACAGATGCATAGTGTTATCATGGGTTTAACCACCATGGTGTAGGGCCAATACACCATGTCTTGTTTTACCCCCTATGTCTCTCCTTATCTTTACCTCGAAGTATTGATGATATTAGGTTCTCTGTTTGGTACCTCTTGGTGAATGCTACTATAATCGATTTCGTTGAGCTTATAGTCAGCCCTTTTTTCTCGGTCAATATTGTTGAAATATTTCTGCTGCATGCATCCCTCCATTATATTTTTCTCTCATGACTGAACAGAGCGGTATGGTCCAAAAAAGTGAGTAGCTCATCCATTATAAAGTTTCAAAACAGTGGGGACCAAACCTCACCGTGATGACAGCCCCCCTGCCACTACTGTTTTTCCTATAATGGTCATGTATATCATACAGTCAATCCCTTTTCTCCTCAACGCCTGGGTGATTGATTATAGAGACGTATCATCAATTGCGCCCACAATGTCCAATTTTTTTCATGCAAAACTTTAATTTTTCTCATAATTGTATCCGTTTTAGCAAACTACGAGGTTTGGCTAGAAAATAACGGTACCGATTTTCTGTGGGACCAATGGTGCCAGTCTCAAGGTCAAATGTCGTATTGCCGGTATTCCTCAAGTTCCCCCTCCATGTTCTAGGCGGTTGAAGGGATATATCTTGCTCAGTTGGGCTAAAGCTCTTGTTCGTGTCAGACCAGAAATCTGCCGTTTTTCGGTGATTTGATTAAGAACTTCTGTCGAAGTGAAATGTTTAGTGAAACTTGATTAATCTATGATAGAAACTTATTCTACTTCGAGAAGACATCGAAAATGATCCACGTCCAGAATGACCTTCATCTTCTAAAACTGATAAAAACATCGTGGAAATAACTAATCTCATCTGTCGTTAGGATTATCGTTTGCAGCAGAGCGTGTTTGGATTCATCAATATAACATCGACTGGTTGTTGATCACACACAGAGAAGAACATTGGTTTAGGAGAAAATTCAAAGAAGCCGCATACATATTTACCAACAATGTATTCAGCCAAGCTAGCGTAGAGATACGCAACATATGGAAACCCATAATCAAGTGTCAAACGGTCATCTCCCGCTAAACCGGTAAAGCGGACAGAGGAAAGCGGAGATAAGTGAAAGTAGTCGAATGACCCATAAATAGTCATCTCTTGGAGAAATTGGTCCAGTTATCACCCGGAGACGATTATGGATATAAACAATCAAAACGTCGTGAAGTAACTTGGCTTGGAATCTCTTAATTTTTTTCTCTCTATTGTTCTATTTTTACTTGTATTTTAATTCACGGTAATTTTATTTTAGGATTTTTTGTTTATATAATTGTTATTTTGAGCTACTCTTTTATCAATTTTTCTTTTTATTGGTTCTTTCAGGGATTTCAAATCATTTCATATAATATTAGACAATGAAAGTCCGAACTAATGAAATTCATCATGAAACATTGTTAATCACCTTCAAACAAATATCAATTTGAATTACATATTTTTGTAAATGAATGATTACGGAATGGCTTTGGTGAAAATGAGCTTGCTTTTGGTAAATGACTTTCATAGATATTGTTTCCAATGAGAATCTCAAACGTATATATAATGCCGTCACTTTGTTTCTAAATACCTTCTATTTGAATATTCATAACGTTCTGTAAGAAAAGCTGGAATTCTATTAACTTTTTTAAGTTGAATACCATGAGAAATACCATCATATCAAATAAATAATAAAAATGTGTCAAATAATATTTCAACTTGGCGAAATATTCAATTTTGTCAGATATTCAAATTAATTGTGATTGAATTCATTATAATTTATTCTACAGTCCATTTGTTCCATTTTTCTACCCACGCGTAGAATTTTGCATAGAATGTTTTTTAATCAACATGTGAAATTCATATATTAGAATCAGTTGCAAAATAATAATACTAATCTCTGAAGAAAGGTGATTTTTTGATTATAGAAACATATAAAAATAGTAATACAAATTATGAAATCATGAAACAAGAAAATTTAATTGGCGCTCCGGGGCGACTTGATTGATAAAAGAGTAGTTGTTGAACCTTATAATGAAGTTTGATCTTCGGGTGATATTCTTGATGAAAATAATGATATCTGTTATTGCAAGAATATCCAGTATAAGTTGTAAAGTGTATCATTTTGGAATATAGTATTTTTATGCAAGGATGAAAGGTTTGGGCTTTCTAATTTTCCATTTTTTCACAAAAAAATATGGGCACCTTCCAAAGGAAGAAAGATCGAGATCGAAATGAACTCTTCAGAAAAATGCACGATGTATGTTACTGAAGAGTTCATTTCAAAATTGATTCCGTTCTTTCTTCTTTTGGAGGTTTCCTACATTTTCTGAATTATCTCAGGGACAATAGTCTAGCGGGATTAGAGCTGGTGGCCTAGCTGGTCATTCATTCTATCCCTATGTACTGGACAGATACAATGTGAAGGCGCTTGCTGTAAATGGATTTAGTGATCGATTCAACAGGATATTCTACATCAGAAAGCAATTTCTCTAACGTAGGAAATATTAATCCTTACTGACAAAACTTTATCGTTTGGTCAAAGAAGTACGGTCCAATCATAATTGGGGGACTTGTATCTTGGCAAATCTAGCTCTGCCTCTGCTGCGAACAATGAAGGCTTGAATAAATTCGACAATTTTAACAACTATACATATACCAGTAGGAGACGGAAGTCCTATTTCGTCGTTTTGCACAGGTGGAAAACAATTGAAAGATGATATATAATTGCAAATAATAGATACGTACATTCTCACTAGAGATGAATGATTTAAGAGAAAATGGATGAAATCACAACCGATAATTGATATATAACCGAGTGCATAGTTACTAGAAATAATTATGAAAAGTAGCAGGTAGATAATCTAGAAACCATTCGAATCAAACATGAATATACACAGTGGTCTCATCAAATTTCATTTCTTTGATTGGAATTACTTTCGGACAGTTCTTGTACCGATTGCATATTTCACAAGTGAAAATCATGCTCAGATAAAATCTGACGAACCGATATGTATGAAACGAACGAACTTCAAAACGGTTCAATGTGTTTTTTTCGTACACGTTAATGTAATGTAACACGATTTCATTGAATGAAAAAAAAATTGTTATAGGGTGTCCAAAAAATCCGAGGAGTTTTTGAGTTATGAATCACGAAATCCAATTGATTGTGTCGATGAAATAAATATTAGATAAGTTGCAATAGTTTTTACAACATTACCATGGCAGCTGGGACAACTTTTGCACGAATATTGAGATCCATATTTGAATAAGTTTTGAATAGTACGTACATTATTTATCAACGGGGATGTTGTTTTTCAGTACTTCTAGTACATTTTTATCAACTATTTGGGATATCACAGTACTTTGCTTTATAAATTTTCAAACTTCGGTTTGTCACTTCTTGAACGTGAAAAAGTTGTGGTTGAAAAATACATGTCCAGTAGCAATATAAAAATAAAAATTAACCTATAATAATTTTTTTTCTTATACTTTTGCCATTTATTTCATAGTTCAGCATTGATGTTATCTTGGGTGTATTAGGCACCTTAATTTCGAAATACATACTGTGAAATCACGCTTATTTGAAAAGAGATTTGACATTTATTTATAATTGTTAAATAACAAGTAACTTTCTAAATCTAGTCAAAGTTCTTTATGAAACTTTTTTAACATATGGGAGAATCATGAAGTGACACATTTTCCAGTACAACATCTGCAGATTCCGTTGTTCTAATTGTGTGAAAAAAAATTGTGAAACTTTTTCATACAACAAAGAGTTAGTAGAAATAAACTATAGAGCAATTTCGAAAAATCACACCGGATTTCTCCAGAAAATGAATGATAAATAATTAACAAACAAATAACTCACCAAGCACAAGTTTTCGAAGGATATCTTGTTTGGAACAGTGCAGCTGACGGACTAAAAGCAATAACTTCTCGCGATAAGTTATCAGTCTTACGACCGATATTGAGAGTTCTCATTAAGCTTATTAATATGTTATTATTATGAGGAACATTTAATCAAAATGTGATCCATCGAATCCTGTTTTCATCAGAGTTGAATATTTTTTACTGATTCGTTGTTTATAGCTATAATATAATAAAGCTAATAAGATGATACATTTTCAGACTTATTTATGTGGTTTTGTTTCTCTTCGATCTATGATTTCACAATCAAAAAACCAACGATTTGAGATTCAATTCAATTTGATATAACTGTGATGGTTATACGAAGTGAGTCAGAATAGTTGTTGATCACTCATCAAATGGTGAACAATGGTTGAACTGAAGGTACTTTTGCAACAAGTAAGGTTTTCTTAAGTAGAAATCACGAGCACTGCTGGAAAATCCTTAAAGCGCTCTATGAGCGGTGCCTGTGCGAAAGTACCGATTCACATTGGATTTGAATCGCTGGAAATTAAACCCATTTGGAATAACGTTCTCAGGAAGTTTATGCCACATAAACGCAGTTCTCCAGATGAAATAGTTCTTAAACGGTGAAGTTCAAAGTGTACTGAGTTGATCTTCAAAGCGATGAGCAGCCACAGTCCGTCGCGTATTTCTGATATGTACCGCTCTTGGTGAAATCAAATGTGCCAAGTCACTTGAACACTCCCCGTGAAAGTATCTATAGAAGAGAGACAAATCTCAACCTTTCTTCGATGTTCCAGGCTGTCAAGGTTGCACGTGCTAGCTATTGTCTGGATGGAATCCAGCAACTTCAGGGTATGTTTGGAGGTAGAGCTCCATACATGAGAAGAGTACTCCAAAGAAGGTCTGTTCTGAGCTTTATAAAGCATCAAAATTTGCTGAGTTGTGTATAGTTTTCTGGTTCGGAACAGTGTTCCAAGCTTTTGACAAGCAGCCTTCGCAAAACCAGCGACATGATTGTGCCAAGATATGTTAGTGCCCATTTTAACCCCCAACAAACTTAAAGAAGCAGAAAGCGGAATTGTCTGACCTGACATTATTATATCCGGTTTGGAGATATTTATTTTCTTGGAGAAAACTATTACCTGGGTTTTTGTGGCATTGAATTAAACCTGGTTACTTACACCCCAGTTCGAAATCACTTCTAGATCCTCGTTAAAATATGCAACCTCTTGCTGCCCGTGAAGATGTGTCTCCGTAGCCGATGTCCTTGATTCCAACTGGAATGATGAGACAAGTGTAATGTCGTCAGAAAAGCAATACATTGGATTCTTTTTCGTTGGTATACAATAAAAAGACGATCGGAGACAATATGGATCCCTGGGGAACACCAGCCTTGATGGTGAATGTATTCGAGAGATATCCATCGATGGCCACTTGCAGGAAACGTTCTTTCAGGAAGGTGAAGAGCCATACACAGAAATGATCCGACAAGCCATATCATCGAAGTTTGATCAGCAAACCCTAATGCCACACACGGTCAAAGGCCTCAGAAATATCAAGCTCTTGATTCTCCATGTTTCTCGATTGCGTAATTCCAAATATGGGTGACATACGAGTTAGATAGCTTGATATAGCTGTGCTATTTTCAGTACCAAGAATGGAAATAAAGACAAAATGCGTAAAGGAGCTCACAGATTTAACAAAATCTGGAGGTAAAATATTTCCCTGACGGATTACTTGGTGAGTGGCTGATTCGGGAATTTTATCCTACGTGGTGACATTTTCACCATTTTCAGTTCAAAACCGCAACACGTGCCCCAGTAGACAATGGCTCCTTGACTAAAATCTGCCTGATACACGCATTATATAACATGAAAATTTGACTCATATGATCTTCTACATATTCAATGACTGAAAATTTTACCCGAGTGTAGCCCTGAACTGACTAAGAATCTAAACACTAAAAGAAGAACATTTTACCAAGTACTTAAATGGATATTACTGGAGTTCCATCCCGAAACCAAACTGTTATTTTTAACACCTCGACACGTGTTTCAATCACCAAGTGATCATCTTCAAGAGGAAAATTCAGTTTAATCTTTCAGAATATTGGATTACAATTATTTTTGAAAAGATCAATTCACCAATATCTGGTAAATTCATTACATTTATCTGTGGTCCTCTGAAATCTTCCATATCTCCGTGAATGGTGATTCATATTTTGAATATACCTATAGGTTAGATTAGGTCCAAAGTGCAAGGGTTTATTGTGGCTTACATCTATCGACACTCAACCAAATGAACCCAGCTCCTTAACGAAGCTGATTAGTTTATATGGTGAGTGCTCTTTCAGGTCAGACGGCAACTAAAACTCTGATTCAGTGCCCAGCTGGGCAGGCACAAAGTATGTGCTGCGATGTTTCATCATTTTCCAAACAAAGACGACACACACTGTTTTCCGACTTCCGACAGTCCAAGTCTCTGCGTATGATGATTCAAATGACAGTGACCTGTAGGAAGGCCTGTTAGAGTTCGTAATTCATCCCTACTGTAGTCTAACAAGTGTTTGATATCTAGGCTCGAAGGGTGAATAAACGCCTTGGGGTGAGCCAATTCTGGAAGATGCTGCCAGAAGTCCATAAATCTTCTTGCCATCCAGGTATTCAATCTTTGTTTGGCAAAGTATGAAGCGATGCCAACGACAGGTTCTGGTCTGATGAAGCTGCTTGCAGCACCCTCCTTTTTGAGGGAGTCAGCAGCCTCATTGCCTTCCAGGCAATAATCGTCAGGAATCCAGAATAGAGACAATCTGTTGAGTATTCCTATCAAGGAGAGTCGTTTTTGGCAATATGATACCAATTTAGAGATGTTGCTCGGTAGATGACGTTGACTGTCCGAGAATATTCTTATGGACTTGTGTATGAAATTGGATTCTTCCAATCTCTCAGCACCTTATTCAATAGCGTAAATGTCTACTTGAAATGCAGTCGCATAGGTTCGTAGGCAGGTTGATATCTCAGTCCTGGGTCTGCGACTGAAAACACCTTTACCAGAACCGGAAGGTGTTTTTGATCCGTCTGTGAATTTACAACTATCTGCTCGTAATATTTCCTTCTTCCAAAGGATCTAGTCTTTTCTGCTCGGGAACAATACTTAATATGTTAGTCCGTAGTTGATAGAAGAGGCATGAAGTCAGAGGTCATTTCCAGAATGCTGTGAGGATGAGTGTCAACCAACAGTCTGTTTACAGAAAACGCCCCAGTCGCCTGGGTCGTTTTCTGTAAAGCCTTCGGCCACCAGGCAATCGCACAATAAGTGCTGATTGATCTGACAATCATCTCATAAATCCAATGGATTTGTTTGGAACTTAAAGCCCAAGTTTTACCACAAATCCTTCGACATGTCCATAGGAACCGTCTGGCTTTTTGTAAAACTTTTTCCAAGTGAGCTTTCCAGGTGACTTTTTTATCAAGGACAATGCCAAGATACTTCACCTCCATTCCAAATGAAATGACCACACCATTGAGGGAAAGTGGCATTAGATTGGCCAATTTTCTCCTCCTGATGAAGGGGATTATCACAGTTTTGCTGGAGTTGACAGACATCTGCTCCCTCAGGCACCAACTGTGAACAACGTCCATCGTGCTTTGGAGGGTATTACAAGCTCCCGACATGACATGACCTTGCCAAGATGGCAAGGTCATCTGCATAAGCTTGCATATCTACTTTTCTTTTGTCGAGAGCATCCAGCAGACTATCCATCAGGAGCGACCACAGAAGGGGACATAGGACCCCACCTTGAGGGCAACCATAGGTATCTAGGAATTTTCAGAAGAATTAATTTTTGGGAAAGAAAGGTTTCGGCTTTCTACTTCTCCATTTTCATACAAAAATTGTGGGAAACTTCTGACGATACAAAGAAATCATTTAATTCCAAACTGAACCTGTCAGAAAGATGTGTAACATATTTAACTATACCATTTATTTATGATGTACTGTTTGGAACAATTGGTGTAGTAATGAATATTACTGGAGTTTTTTCCCAACACCAAATCTTTGTTTTTACAACTCGACACGTGTTTAGATCACCAAGTGATCATCTTCAAGAGAAAGATAAAACTGCCTCTTGAAGATTATCACTTGGTGATCAAAACACGTGTGGAGGTATAAAAATAACGATTTGGTG
>WOGN01001710.1:0-18405 GCA_015342105.1 Leptinotarsa texana
AATGTTCGCGTCTGATCTAACCGCTTGATCTGCCGTTGCCATGAGCTCGGCACGTGCAGCACTGTCAGGGCCGGCTTCTGATTTATTACAGTATGAACCATCAAAAATGAACCATCAAAATGGAAGCCAACATGCTTCTGTGCCTGTTGGACACTTAGTCCATTTGAAAGAATGCTACAAAAATCTTGAATTTGTTTTTAATAAGCTCAGCTACTCGGATCATAAGTGTACCATTTGTGGAAACTTGAAAGTTATTTCAATGTTACTAGGTCTACAAAGAGGTTACACCAAGTTTCCATGTTTCCTATGTGAATCGTGACAGGAAACAATACTATGATAAGCAGAAGTGGCCAATAAGAAAGGGTCTTATTCCTGAAGTTGAAAATGGAGCTAATGAAACAGTTTATGAAGGCATTAGACAAAGAAGGAGTATCTTCCTAAAAAGTTTTCTGGTCTATCCGATGCTAAACTAAAAGAAGAAGTCTTCGTTAAGCATGACATAAGAAAACTTTTTAAAATGAAAGCTTTGTCACTAAAATGGGAATGAAAAAAAAAATGTCAGGAATTCATTTAAACTTGTTATAACAGGCTTTCTTGGAAACAAAAAATACCCAAACGACAAAACTTTGGTTGCTGAATTGATACAAAACTACAAAATGTTGAGCTGCAACATGAGTGTCAAAGTCCATTTCCTTCACTCACATCTGGACTACTTTCGAAAATCTAGGGGCTGTAAGTGAGGAACAAGGAGAATGGTACCATCAAGACATAAATAAATAGAACGCAGATACCAAGGTCGCTGGAATGTGAACATGATGACAGTCTATCGTTGGGTGTTGAAAAGGGAAAATTCACAAGAACGCAGTCGAAAAAGTACCAAAAGAAGCTTTCACGGAAAAAGGAAACGTTTTAACAAATACTCATAGTCACTTTGCAAACACTTGTGTATCAATTTTATGCTTAGTTTAGGTATGTAGCATTGTTTTTTTTGGCTTTTACTTCATGTTGAAATGATAAAAATGAATCCACAATTCCCCGTTTTTTTTGTACTTTTTCAATTATTTCATCCTTACTTTGTAGGCGAACCTTATACGAGATAGATAAAAACAAATGTCATTTTTGAAATCAGCGCAAAAACCTACAAAAATTAATCACTCCTAAAAAATATAACCCCTTCAATTTACATAAAGATCATTTGAAGAAACCAAAACGATTTTTTTAAACGTTTTTTTTGCAGACCTGTGTATCAAATGAAATTGCTATTTCCATGAGCAAATAGCAGACTGTTACTGCTACTGGAAAGTAGCAGCTGATAAATAACGGGTTAGCTAATAGCAATCCATCCTCTATTAATATCCATTGAAGAATTAAAATAACTTTTTCAGATTTTCGAACCTTTATATCATTTCAAAAATAGAAACGAATATATGGATGTTTCTTATTTATAAATTTAGTAGGTGATATTTTTTTCTAAAGCCTCTTTTGTTAATTTCTAAATGAAAAAATACTTTTTTTGATAGTTAATCAGCCAAATCATTTTTGATAGGACTTTATCGAGATAAGACTAACGTGATTCTACCTTGATGCTATTAGATTGTTTCAAATGTTTTTTCTGCCTAAATGTCATTTGTTTTTATAGCTCCATATCTCGATAACTATATATTCTAGGGTTATTATAAATGCTCAATTTATTGCGTCAGCTTTGGCTACAAGTTTTTTCTTCTGTTCCATCTGTTTCTCGACTATTTCGTTCTTCTTGTTATCGATTTAATCTTCGATTTTTGTTCTGTCGTATTTTTTGTCAGACCACCAATGTTTCTCTTTATGCGGACTTTTGTCCTTGATCACATTCTCATTATCGTCTTCCTGGACTAGTTTTTCGTACTTGTTCAACGCTTTTTCAAATGGAAAAATATCGACATCGAAGAAACAGGTGATCGACCTCGATCTCTATGAATGAAATAATATTTTACAGTAACCATGGCAAAGACAGTTATTACAGTGTGTTGTGATATATACTGATCGAATCTAGGATAAAGAAAATAACTTTGGTCTGATTCCTACTGAGTTTTTTATTTGTTACGACTGTTTTCAGTTTGTTAAACCATTCTCAAGCAAACCGGAGTTTACATACAAATGAAGGTTTCGAAAAGGAACTAGGCATCATCAAAAATGACCTTTGATGAAATGGTTACTCCAGAGTGTTAGTAGAACAGGCTTTAGCTAGAAGACAGCAAGAGCTCCACAAGGAAGAGAAGCCGCCACAACCAGTACTTGTACATCCCTACATTAGAGGATTATCGGAAATGATAAAAAGGATTGGGTCCAAGTATAATATCAGGACCTGCTTCAGATCTGGGAACACTATCCGTAGTAGCCTCGCTCAAACCAGGCCACCAGACGCGGACTGTGATTCCAATAATTGCATTTACCGGATAACGTGCGAGTTTGGCGAATCATACATCGGAAAAACTAAGAGGCCATTGAAAGTTCGCATTGCTGAGCACAAGAAACACCAACAGCGAGGAGGAACCAGCAAATCCGGAATAGCAGAGCATATTTGAACTCATCAACATAACATCAAGTGGGCTCCAGCTGACATCATCTACAAAGAGAAACACTGGTTTAGGACAAAGTTCAAAGAAGCTGCGTATATGTTGTCAAACAACGCATTTAGTCAAGCTAAAGATACGTAACATATGGAAACCTCTAATCAAGCGGAAAACAACCAATTTCCGCTAAACGGTCATCTTCCGCTGAAACAAATGTAGCGATGAGAGGGAAGAGGGGACAGGTGAAAGCAATCGAATGGCCTATAATTAGTCATATCTTGGAGAAATAAGTCCAGTTTTAGTTAGGGAAGCTATGGCTTATGCTGTAGACGACCCCTCCCGATATAAAAGGCACAGTCACTCATGTCCTCCATTAAAAGATGAACAATATCTTCATCCAAACATCCCAGCCAGGTAGGGGTCCACGTGAAGGGTGATACTGATGTCTGAAGACATTCATGCCGTCATCCCATAAATCAGTCTTGACCTATTCGTCTTCCTGACGAACATCAGTACATTGGGTAAGGGAGCCTTGCTCTAACCTGTCCAAAATCCAGGTGGCTATCGGTGATAAGTCCAGTTATCACCCGAAGACGATTGTGGATACCAACAATCGAAACGTCGTGACGTAACTTGGTTTGCAATTTTTTAATTTTTCCTTTTTAATTTTTTGTTAATAATATTTTTTAATTCTTTTAATTTTCAGCTTGTAATATTATTTAAAAAATTTTATTGTTTGGGTTGTTGCTTCTATGTTATTTCTTTGTAATTTCAGTTTTTTGTTCAAAAAAAATGGTCCGAATTGTTTAAAAAAAATCTTTTTAAAATCTGTTTTTCCGTTAATCAGCTGATGAAATATACCTCAAAACATTGTTAACCACCTTCGAACAAACTTCGAAACAACCCAATATTATGGGAAATTACGATCAAAACGCTTATGCGAAAAACATAACTCCGCCTCTTTTGCCTAAACTGTAAAGAGATTTTATATCACATTTCATGATCTTACCCTCTTGTGGATCGAATATAACAAATTCGGGCCTTATTTTGCTAGTCCGTTTTCCTTTGAGTAATGGAACCAAACCGCCAAGATATTCTAGGTAGAGTGTATAGCAGGTTCCAGCAGACAAATTGGTCTCATCATCATGTCGAATCATGGTGCAATGTAAACGGACTGACCCGACTGGTGGTCTCGAAACAAATTCTCTCAAAGCACTCGGTTCGGGAACACAACACTAAAAAATCAAAAATTGGTGTAATTTTGTGTGGTATATTGGATGTCAACGAATATATTACAAAAGTCATAACTTTTTGACTATTAGGTGTATCAAAATGATATTTGGTATAGGTAAATGGTATATGAAGAGGAGAGTTTTCACATATTTTTCATTTTCTGGTCATTTCCGGTTTCACCGGCAATGGCTCCGTTTATAATTTTTTTAAATGGAACAACCTTTATATTTTTGAGAAAATTCTGGATCAGAATGAGTAATTTTTGAAACTTTTTCGCCTACTCAGTTTTTAGTCACTTTTGAAATTGTAAACAGTCTTTCAGCAAATAAAAATCACCTAATAAACTATTTATCTGTTATATAAATCTTATCGAACTGTAAAATTGCTCATTTTTGTGAAAATTAGTTATTTATCAGTCTTAAATCACAATCCACTCATTCATAACTTTCAATATCTTGTTTTGAAAGGCCCGTAAACCGCAACATCTAGAAATTGGAATCTATGGCTACAAAGAGTTGGAAATATCAGCAGAGGTAACTTGTCCAATTTATTTTGACCCTTTTTCAGCGATGATTTTAGGAGGAGCTGAAACAGTGCTGCATCCTGGAGCCGGCTCTTTCAAAGCCTCCACAAGTGGCTCTTTCAAAATATACTATCATTTAAGTTGTAAACTCAAAATACAGCTATTTCGCGTAAACATTATGACATCAATATTATCGTAAAATGATGCTAAATATATGCCTTTTAATACAACATATCAATTTTATCAACTCATGCTGCACTTTTCTTTGAGAAACAAATTGAGTGAACGCAAAAAAATTACTTTTTGGTCCTAAAATCTTTGATGTTGTCTACCGACGCCATTCGTTTTCGCAGTACCGTTCAATGTTTTTGAATGAGAGCTATTCAGTGTTGCCATACAAACATTGAAATCAAATTATGGTAAGTTTTCGGTAAGTGGTAGGAAATCACATCGGCTCTTTCAAAGCCTGGCTCTTCCATACACACTCTCCCCTATCATTAGATTTATCAAGAAATTCTAATTTCCTGAAGTGCATGTCAAAAAATGATCGCCATTTGAAAAATAATAGTTAGATACGAAAATGTAATTTAATCACCTTGTCACTATAACACCGTTATTGTAATATTCTGATGTCACCTGAGATCCTTAGATTAGTTTACGTCCGATCATGGCCACATGGATGCAATATCAAAATGAACTCTGAATAAATAAGTAGGCGTAAAAACTTTTGAAAATGGCATATTCTGATCCAGAATCTTTTCAGAAATCCGAAAATGTTATAATATGTGTTGCATTCAAAAATTTAAAACCGGAGCTATTTGACCAGAGTGACCAGAAAGTTACAAATATGTGAAAACTCTTCTCTTCACATATCATTCTCCTATACCAAATCTCATTTTGATAAACCTAGTAGTCAAGTCACTTGAAAATGGTCTAATAAACCGAAACCGGTCGTAACAAATAATAAACTTAGTAGGAATTCGAGAAAAGTTATTTTCTTTATTCTGTATTCAAATGCATTTCTACAAAATAAATACATCATTAATCGAATAATGATAATAATTATCAACGACAATCCTACAGTGACTCATAATTCATGAAAAAATTATGAAGCCAACACAGTTTCAAAAAATTTTTAATTTAAATGTCACATCATAACTATGTTGAGATTGACTTCTTTCATATGTTGGAGAAGAAGGTGTTAATTAAAGATTACTTTATGTTTATGTATCGAATAATGAAGAGAAGAAATCATTCTAGGAAAGTAAGAAATAATGAAAATTGTATGGTGCAGGCATTTTGTGATTATACTTGTAGTTGCTTCCTATTATATTATTCTCATTATATCTTTTTTTATATTGGACCACATTCAGAACAATTTCAGAATTTTCAGCCTCAAAATTCATATTGTTTTTTCTTTACGGACTATGTTTTCCAAAATCGAAGTTACAACTTGCAAACCATGCTTAATTTTTTGTAGGTTATATGATACCTTTATATGATAAATGTATAACTTTCATAGAGCAGAAGTAAAAAATTATTCTCAACATTATGTCGTACAAAACAAATTGAGACAGTAAATATAGACATAAAATGGAAAAAAAAACATTTTATGACCTATCTTTTGCGGCTTTCGTGGGTCATTCATTTTGTCATGCCATATAAATTCGTAGATATATGCAAAGCTAAACGTATGATCAACCCCGTAATTTGGAATTATGATTCATAATCATGTATTCTCGCACGGTTGATTCACGTCTACTGCCTCATAAACATGACCAAATGAATAACAGTTTTTTACATACAGACTTATTTCACGAAAAATGTTCAGAAATGTAAATTATTCACCTCTGAATACAGAGGTAACTCTATATGCAGAAGAAATATGTACAGGTAATGTAACTCACTTTTTTTTCCAATATTTTTTGTACGACTTTTGGTCGTCTGTTATGATTACTAAGTATATTCAAGCTGTGTAAAAACTTCTGTTGATTATTTTTCTGCTTTGGTTATTGTTTGTTGTTTTCAAGATTTCAACATGCATCTACAACTGGAGGCATAAAACTGAAATTCTGTATAGTCTCACGGTCTGTTAGTCTAGTTGTGAACATTTAAGTGAGAAATAAATAGACCTTATGATAATATCACAAAACCAATACTCTTTATATACTCACTCTGATGGTTTGAGCAAACAGGTTTCCTATAATATTTCCCAGCCGAACTGGTAAAGGTAGAAGACACAATTGATTTTCGTTTGGTATCAAATCATGTATCCTCAATCTGCACAAAAGTTGAAGTGACGCTATCCTTTTTGAAATCCAGGCTATGTGAATTTGGGTTCCTGTGGCCAAAAATAGTCTCTTGTCGTTGTGTCCCCATGTGATCGTTGCCACCCTAGCCTAAGGACAAGTGTAATATAAATATACATATACCTATGAATATGAAGTATATTTTTATCAAATTTCAAATAAAGTGTTCTATTGAGGATTAAATTTCACTTTCATGAGAAAATTGATATTGTTTAACCTATTGGTTGTAATCAGTTTTTCAGGTCACTGTCATTTGAATTATCTCGTAAAGAGACTCGGACTGTCAGAAGACAGTGTGTGTCGCTTCTGTTTGGAAAATGATGAAACAGCAGAGCACATACTTTATGCCTGCCCCGCTGGAGACCGAATCAGATGTTTAGAGTTTGGCAGAGCCCACTCTCACTCTGACCTGAAAGACCACTCACCATACGAACTAATCGGTTTCGTGAGAAAGCTGAGTTTATTTGGTCGACTGTGAATAGTTGTGACCAAAGTAAACCCGTGTGGGTGGCGGTGGAGAGTCCAATAAACCCACTCACTTCTGATCTAACTTAACCTAATTTTTAAAGTTCAATTTCATCATCAAATTGCTAATATCGGTGTCAAGGGAGCAGAAGTCCGTTCTAAAAATATATCATCTAGTGAGATCAGCAGCTATATCTGTTACTGAATGAACAATTTCTTCTGAATCAACTCGTATGTACCGTCTATTCGAAGGCAAACCCACATTTTTGTTCCAAAATGACTCTATAGAATATATTCCTCTTCTTTCGACCATCTAAGTCAAACATTGAAGTTTGATGCCTAGGTTTCAATTGTGGAGTTGATGGTCGCATTTTGATTCTTCCATCTAGAATCACTGAGTATGATAGATATTTCTAATCGATAGTATAAATTACAGTATTGGTACTGGATACAAGTTTGGGAGCTATTATAAATGTCTCAATATGCCGTACATTATAACTACCAAACAGGTAAATTACTGAGAACTGCATGATTCAAGTTGCTCACAATGAGAAAATCTATAATAACAGATCGGCATAAGAACAGATCAGACACGCAAACTCTTGACGCATATCTTGCTCGAAGCATATGAATCTGGAGTCATTTATAACTTATCACATTGCCATGGTAGAAGAAGGTGGTGACAACCATTGAATCCACTGTAATTTCATTCCGAATGATTTCAACGTACTCACGTGAGATACTCGGTAAATGATTCAAATTTAAGAATAATAAACAATGTTGAGCAAAAATGTAAACCCACTTTTGATGTCAAATTAGAGAAGAAAGCTTTTTTTGAAATTGGTATATGTAAATATTGACTCACGAATCTTGAACTTTCTCTATTTGTAGGTTAGTATATGCCTCCGATAGTGGTAAACCGATAATTATTGGGGACCGTCACCCACATAAAATATAAATCAAAACGGACCAATCATTATTACGCAATTCATAAAAATGCTCTCACTATCGGCCCACCTACTTGCAACCGACGTCTGAAGTCCAAAAAACTTCCGTATCTCCAGCCGCAGTTGTCTCATATGTTATTTTCAAGATTTCAATCACAACGCTTCCGTTAGCCCAAAGATCCCTTATTGTGAGGCTTACCATAATATTCGTCCGCGGCATAGATGTCTCTCAACTTCACTTATGCTTCCGGTGAACCGTGTTCGCATCTCGGGGCTCTTTTAAGAAGCGTTCCCTATAACTATACATAGCGACAGTGGTCTCTACAATCCGGGTATTTCGAATTTTGAATAAAAGGACGATCACATACACTGTACTCATGAAACGTAGTGGTTAGATAGTTTATGCTGCATAGGACTCCTCGACTTCAGTGTGGGCGTTTTTACCGGTAATGAATTTGGTTCACTCAGTAAATTATTCAATATTATGAGTCTAGTTGACAAATGTTTTCAAACTCAAAAACTATTTGTTTTTTGTGATTACATTAATATCGAGTATTACTACACAGTGTGTGTAATGAAGTAATACCTGCATGCTCTCTGTGAGCTTCAAATTAATTGTTTGATAATTCTGATGAAAAAAATAATGATCCTTTATCAACAAAGGATCTTCCGAAGGAATATTTATTGTATCTACCGTTTATCTGCTTATTCCATTAAGTCACTTTATTCAAAATCAATTTGACATTACTCGATAAAACAAACAACGACATTGAAATCCCTTATTCTAAAATACATTGATACATCATTGATATGAATGCGATTGTAAATGAAAAATGAATGGTGTATTGTATATTAGACAATGAATTTGTTTAGAAATACAATGGTCGAATCTAAATTTATTTCGTACATAATTTCAAACGTACGGTCATTAGCGTATAATGAAAGCTTATGTTAACCAGATCGAGTAGCTGTAAATTCATAAACATGTGTATCATCTAGAAATACAGGAAACACAATACAAACATAAAATAGTTTTGATATGGAAATGCTATTTTAAATTCAATTTTCAATTTATTCAACTCAATTCTGAAGCACAACTATACACCTAGGCATACAAATGCATATACTGTGTTTATACACTCATTCATGAACAAAATTTAAAGTGTACAAATAAATATCAATTCAACATTTAGTGATTAATATACACTAGTATAAAATGGATGAATATATGGGATACATAGGAAACATAGAAACATGGGGTGTCGGGAAAAAAGCAATGGTTTTCCGAGGCAGTGTTAACAGCTGTATTGATTTCTTCTTCAAAAAATATTAATTATTACTGAATTTTTGATATGATATTGTTTTACGACAGTTTTGAATTCATTTATATTATTAATATTCTTCAGGTTTGTTGGAAGCATGATAAATAGTTTTGGATCAAAGAAAAAGACAAATCTCTGCGTATGACTTGTTCTGTAAATTGATATTTGGATATTTGAGTTTTCTGAGAATATTGTGGGTCTGGGTATATTAGTTCTATATCTGTTAATGTTTGAAAACATCCATTTTAAACACTGGTAACTGTACATACAGCTTACATTTAATAATTTAGTTTCCTTGTAAAGTGTTTCCGTTGAGAAGCACCAATTTTTTTTACTATTATTGTGTGTTGCAGCGTATTGTTGAAAGTACCACCCCATACTATGCTGCTAGAGAGTTATATACTGTTAAGAAGTTTTTTCTTGAGAGCATGTCTCGGAGGTTGTAAAATTTATGCTTGAGAAGTCTCATTCTTTTAATGACATGTGACACTTGTTCATCCCATTTCAAATGGTGGTCAATAACTACACCCAAATATTTCATGTATAATGTTTTCTCAATAAATTCGATATTTCTTGGCTGAGTACTAGAATCCAGTGAGAAAGTCATGAATTTGGTTTTTTTGACATTTCACCTTTCGAAATCAAGGCGGTGTCATCAGCATAGCAGCAAGATATGTGCCCCTGAAAATCTCTTATCTGTGTAATTCTGTTTATGTAAGCAACGAACACAATTGGTCCCAAAAATGTTCCCTGAGGCACACGAACACAATTGGTCCCAAAAATGTTCTCTGAGGCACACCACCAGATATATTCAACTGCTTACTGATTTCATTACCGATTTTACTCTCTGTGTCCGCTATGATAAATAACTTTGCATCAACTGTAATGCGATTCCCCATATGTCATATTCAAAGAGTTTTCTCAGTGTATGTATGTGTCCAATGCTTTTGCAAGGTCACTTCATTGGTTCACATCTACGAATATATTTTGGCTTGTATGCTTGGTATGTATTTTTGAAAGGATACCAAATGTAACAATACCAAATGACTTTTTAGTGAAATAAAAGAAATGCATAATTTTCATCGCCTTGATTCATTGGGCGGCGACACCACCTTTATGAGCGATCTTCTATTATCCTCAAAGTCGATGGTGGTCAGATTAAAATCCAAAAACAAACGTTTGCTCCAGAATATGAAATACTTTTCAATGATTTTACTTGAAATTTTTGAAAAATGAACTGGAAAAGTATATGGATATTGCAAAAATGTGACAATTTATGCTTCCAACACGCTAGATGTCCAGGGAAGTTGAACCGATAAATTGCAAATGTAACCAGTATTGCGATAACTATCTGAAATGTTACTTGACTGACCAAAGAAGAAAACCTCTGAGATTTGAACATGTATCCTACACACATCTATAATTTAAATGATTCTGTTTCATTACAAACTTTACAGTACCTACAATTGTAATTCACAACACTTACTTGTTTATCTGGTATGACGGTCGAATATAAGAGTAACCCCTTTTCGTTATAAAACTTCAACAGGTTGGTATATTCCGTCTGTGTCGTTGGAGAAGAAGTTTCATTAGTAGCACCGGCCACAGCTAAGAATTCTCGTGAGTTACTCCATTCCACACATAATGGTCCTTGAAGTTCTGTATTTATTTGTATTGGTGAGACGTCGTCATATGTGGACAACAAAAATATCAAACCGTTTCGAAGAGCGACAGCCAAGACAAATTTTCTGTCTCCTGAAAAGGGTTTTTGTTCATAAACAAATTTCTATAATGCCTAGTCATCTGGTCATAGCAGCTGCACTTCACTTTTAAACGACAATCATAATCTAACAGCTCAAATTCATCGGTTTCAATGAAAAATAGGTGTTTTTATTCGAACAAGATTCAAGTGGTAGAAAGCCTGGTGTATTTATCGCCTAAAAAATGCATAATATTCGTATCATGGGTACCCCAAGGCTCTATATTTGCTCCCTTCTTTATACTATACACAATATTCAGAGTCATAGTAAAATTAAACTGATGATACCCAATTGTACAAATCTAGAAAACGTATCAGACGACTACTTTCGATTAAGCATCTCTGTAGAGAAATTTGAATATCAGTTGTCGTGTGTTCAGATCACATTACCTACACTTTTTCAATTCTTCTATAATATCATAGAATGCTTTTTTTATTATGTTTTTCTTATGATATTCATTGATATTATTTTCATCTGGAATACCCTCCAGGAATAAATTTCATTTTGAAATATTTCTAAAATGTCAGAGAGATAGTATAGTATTCTACTTGTGATGGTCATACATCTCGATCGTTAGATGAAATATTATTTTATATGATGAAAAACGCATCAATTATGTAAACGGTTCTTGATAGGTAAGCAGGAAAAATGATTTATTATCACCACTTCGAACCGATCACAGTTGACCACATTTATCTCACTATCTTGCAATCAAAGACGAGCCAATATATAACTCAAAATCGGTCGTAACGATAAATAAACATAGTAGAAACTAGACAAAAGTATTTTCTTTATTCTATATTTAGAATAGAATGAAGTTGAAAACTCATTTAATGAGTCTACAGTAGGTGCACGTCTTCTTTATAATTATTTTTACCTGAATTGGTAACTCCACTGTCATTATCGTCACCTTCCTCCATTTTGAATTTTTCACATGACCAGGACATAGAAGTGATTCCAATATCAGAACTCAACTGAACTTGGGAAACCATAGCACCGTGGACATCCATAACGATAATTTGACCGGAAGTAGTTCCAAAATATACTTGTTGGTCATCCGGAGTCCAAATGCCACATGTTATCGTAGATTCCAAATTCAACATCGACGACCAATATCTTTGTCCGGCTACAGAACCTACTAGAACGTAGCCATCCTACAAAGTCAACTAGGTTACGATAAGTTGAACAATAATTTGAATTATATTTTTCTGATGATATGGACTTCTCTCACTTGGTTATCAACTCATCATCAGTTAAATTCATAAGCAATCAATTCAAATTAATATTGGAAAATAAATGCTATGGATAAAAAACAGACTGATTTCTTTCAAAATTACAATTGTATGTTACAGATTCCAAAGAATGAAAATTTTGATGGATACTGAAGAATAAAAACTAAACTTGGACGATTGAGATACAGAGTGCCTTCTTATAAAAAATCCTTCAACATATGTGAACTGTTCAAAAAATAAGGCAAATGCTCAAATTTCGTGTGCTACGTACATTCAATTAGCAATATTTTTATTTTTTATGTTGGGTACTCTCGTTCAGAACATATGTTCACAGTTTCAGCTGTTCAAAATGTTTAGTTTGATGGTGAGAGTCATGAAAGTTAGAAGTATTTTGCCTCTTAGGCGATTTTCTAGTATCGAAAAAAATTGATAAAAAAATGTACGTAGAAAATGAAGTTAACTTCTCAAAAACACTTGAAATGGCAACAGTAGCATACCGTGATTGTACTCTGAGTAAAAAGAATGTTTACAATTGGAACAAACTTTTCACAGAAGGTGGAGAAGATGTGAGTGTGGATGCTCGCCCTGGACGTTCCAGCATACCGAGAACTGATGAAAATATTGAGAAAGTGAAGAAAATTGTTATGGTGAATCCTCCAATCACTATTAGAGAGGTTGCTGTGGATTTCGGCATATCGGCAATTTCTTTAAAATTTTGGGTATGAAGCGTGTGGCAGGCAATTTCTTTCCAAAATGGCTGAATTTTGACCAAGATATCAAGGTTTTGCTCTCTGTTTTCTTCGATTAGCGTGGCGTAGTGCAACAGGAGTCACATCCTCGCACGGTCAATAAGGAACATTATCTTGAAGTTATGCGCCACATGCAAGAAGCAATACGAAGAAAACGTCTGCTATTGTGGAAAAACAATCCATGACTTTCGCATCACGATAATGCACCGGTTCAGTTGTCATTTCTTTTTCATACTTTCTTGGCCAAAAATCAACAGCCACAGTATTCACCAGATTTGCCCCCCCTGCGACTATCTCCTGTTCCAATTGAGAAGATGAAATCCGAATCGCTGAGAGAACTCAAAGACATACAAAAAGGTGCATATCAAAACTGCTTCAAGGATTGTAAAAACGCTGGCACAAGTTTATTTTAGATGAAGAGGACTACTCCAGAGGGGATACAATAAAAATTGATGAATTGATAAATATTCCTTAGGAAAGAGAAAATTCACCTTATTTTTTGAACAGACAGCGTATCTTCCTGTAATGAAAATCGAATATTGCATTAACATATTTTAAAAATATTATGTGAATATATTTATGAAAAATATTCAATAGAATAAAAGGTTGTGCAGCAAAATATAAATTGAAATCCTTCTTATTGAATTTCCATACAAGACAATACTCTCTCAGAAAACTAAAGTCAGTTGTGATGAATTTAAATCATCTCACATTCAATGGAAACACCAAATTTTTTTCGTCAGACTGAAATGAGATCTTTGAATTTTGTGTGTAGATAGATAATCCAGAAGTTCTCTATAATGTTGATACGGGCTAATTTGGTATGAAAAAGTTATGTTTTGAAATGAATATTCAAGGTATCGCAAGTTGCTTTCAATTGGTACAACTTGGACTACAATACTAAACCCTGAACTTATCTATACTTCAATAAATGAGAAATATGTGTGATACATACATAATATTGAATTGAATATATGGCATTTCAGTTGAAGTATACACCCTGACTGAGTCATTTGATATTGAGACTTGAAAACAATTCGCGAAACACATCAACTTTAGTATTCAGGGAGACTACATGAAAAATCAGTTCCCTGTCAGCAACTATCTCATGATAACATCAAAAATGGAAATAATAATCCAGTGGCAATCATTAGATTTGTATTCACTTCCAAACTATAAACTAAATAGAATAATATACTTTATTAAACTGAGCACCATTAACTTGCATACAAAGGTATAAACGAGCATCCATTGCCTCCTTTGCATTCAAAATATCATGTGTTAGTATCCTACACTACCTTGTAATTCCTGCCCTTGAATTATTCATAATACTTGCTATGTAGAAATTAGAACCCCTGGTGAATAATGAATCTATAGAAAACACTTTTCTCTCAGCAAGACAGAGGCAGTATTCTTGTTCAGGTGAGGAAAAAGTATAATCATCAGATTAATTCACAGTAGTTGACTGCGTCTTGTAAACTTTCGAGTTGAAATAATTTCATGGAAGAAAGTCCAGTGGTGTCAGATATAGTGATCTACAAAGTCATGCGGCAGAACGTATCGCACTGGTACCTCCCATCTTTTTGAAAAACTACTCATTTTACAATAAAGGATCAAGCTGGATGGCATTCATTCATTATTCCACAATTCAGATTTGCTTTCGCAAAGAAAGCTCCTATGATTTGAATAAGCATCAGTTCTACCCAATCTTTAGTTTATTGGAATACTGATTATAAATTTGGTGTGCAATATTTAGATAGGATATTTTCATAATTACTTTGCCCATACAGGAAAAATGTGTATTATTCCGAAAATCATGTGGTATACATGTTGGTGTACAAGTGTACACGTTGGATTACCGTTCTTCTATCGAAATAATCTTCAGTCAATTCATAAGTAATATTCATTTTGTAAAGGTGTTATTTGTGTCGGTGAAGAATTCAGAAAACTTTTGTATGACTCATTCCTGATACTTGGGACAACTTAGTCAAAGAGTGCGTATTTTTCATCATGTCAACGTAGCCTAGAATTCCAGCATTAATGATTTCCTTATTGACTTTTTCTGAGCGCTCATGTTGTCTGTCACCAACGGTATAAGTTTCCATAAATTCATGTAACAATTCCAATAGACATTTATATCGCTTATTTCCTGCCAGCTGATTCTAGTTGAAAACAGTAGCCATTGCAGACTTTACATTTTCGTAGTTCGAACACACTATTTCAGTCCGCTCTTGCAGTCACTATTTCAAAATGATATTGACTTTACCATAAATAACTTCAGCAGTAGCTGAGTGATGGAATTCAGGACTATATTGAATATTACTGGAGTTTTATCCCAACATCAAACCGGTTTGGTGTTTGGTGGTGTTTGGTAATAATCATTACTACATCAGAGGTACCAAACAGGACTATATCGTCTACTCCGAGTTCTCGTTTATGTAATTTTTATTAATATCACTCAACAGTGCTCAGTTTCAACATTCAAAGTAGTCAAATTGTTTGTTCAGGTTTGCTTGTAATGTCAAGAATATTACAGAAATAGATTGAAAGATCTTTTAAATGAGATGTCACTCGACTATTATTTCTCGGCGAGAGATAACCAGATTTTTATATAAAATGCAATGAGATCGTTAACCTATTTCACATCTACTATAAGCAGAATGGAACAAAAATATGAAGAATTAGAGGACTTGACCGAGGGATGAATCAAAGCAACGTAGATCTACAGTTGTGGAAAATGCAGTTCTAGAAAGTTCCCTTCAGTATGTTGCATATACTTTATTGGTATTTGAATGTCACAAAGTTTACAGTACTGAATATTTTTGTAAAAATGAAATATCACTCTTTAAAACTCCTTAACGAAGCCGATAATTTTATTTGATGAGTGATTTTTCAGATCAACTGGCAAGAATAAAATTGTGTCAAATACCGAAAACCTAATGCACTCCGCATCATAGTGCATTAGTACAGAGTGCAGGTACAGAGAATGTGGTGGTTCACCTGGGCCTGGATTTTTTTGTGAGTGAGTCCACCTTGTTGTTGATAGACCATGTGATATTTTCCTTAATCTAGTGAGAACATAATCGGTGGTCAGTCTGTGACGACTTTCGACAGGTAGATATACAACATAAATGTATGGCTCCGTCTATTATTGTAATACTAACTGATTCTCTTGGAATTTTTTGGCGATAGTCGTTACAGTAATGTGTTGATTGGTCGATATTATTAATTTGTCAGGTGTTGAAGGTGCAATATATCAGTCTTGATGCCCGCACTATGTTTGTCAGCTGTATGAATGTATATCAGCTATACCAAACGATAAGTCAGATTCAACCAAGCAGAGATGTTTCGCCTCTAGTTTGGATGTATTACCGTGTGAGCGAAAGTATTTGGTGACCTACTCAGATCAAGCGTGTTCTCTTCTTGTGCAGATTCTGCTTCTGCTGTTCGAGAATTCAAAACAATTTAGACTCATAAGAAATCCTGCTCTTAAGAGACGATTAGTCTTTTCCTGGCTGCACCACCTAGCCTCTAATCTTTGTAGGATTATGCGCTGAAGAACTGAGAAACACTTGCTCTTGATGCGATTCTACAGTGAGGACAGTTGGAGTAATTTAGTCGACATTCATCTCCTCTATAGGCTCAAGAACGAGTAGAGGAGTGAAAGTCCTTCACAGGAGAACCCCTCATTGCCGTGACAAAGTTGTACGGTTGTTGTAGCACGGATACAAGTTCAGCATGGGGATTCATTTAAAAGAAATTTCACCTCCATGTGTGATACTCCACCCGGCAAGGGTATTTCCGTTTCTAGGCATATTCTCATGAAGTATTACTCGTTCTTGAAATGACTGACGACGACTCCAACCAAGAAATTGAACTATGCAAGTATACAAAAGACCTAAATGATAAAAAACAACATTTCATGTAAACGGTCTTGTTAATTTTTAAAATTACCTATATGATTATTCACATACAATTATTAGTTCATATTCTTCATGGAAATTTGATAGGAGAATCGACTCTGCAGTGCCTCATTTCACGCAGAACCTGCCCAGATTGGTGAATAGAAAGAAGGGATACAGTAGAATGGTCCGCTAGATAACCTAATCTCAGACAATTACAAATACATATCTATAGAATCTGAAGTGTATGACAGTAGAAATAAACGTAACACTCGCCGTCTTACAAAATGTCATAATACTCGAGTAGAACAGCAGTCAACGGAGAACACTTTCTACTTTAAGTAGTTCACGCAGTACTGTATTTAGTAGCTACTTAATAACCTTATCTGATTCAATAAATTTCATTTCGTGAATTCTTCATGTATTATTTTTTTGAACTCACAGTTATTTATAACTTTTCAATTATTTGTATTCTTGCTCTCTTAGGTGGCCATTTGACACAACTACTGGAGATACATTTTTGGAATCAGCCTACCACAAAGCCAAAGCATACAACAAATAGATTTTTCCACTTAAAGAATTTCGTATTGATTTTATTGATCGAAAGTAGGTTGTATTTTTCATTCATATTCAAAAAATATTAAATTCAAATCAAAAATCGACTTTATTCGGGAATTATCGATGTTATTGATTCAGATAATGGAATGAATTTATGAGTTACTTCATGAAAGCGCTGTATACTTTTCGAAAGATATTTTTGTGAAAGATTCTTTGTTTCATTGACTCCTCCGGTCATTATGATCAGATAGGGTAAACAGTTCGTTCCCTATACCTTCATCTCTGCTCTGTCAACTGAGTATGTCTCTTGAAATTTCAGACGAACCTCTGCTACCACAAATTCAATTTGGCCTATCAGCACAAATTTTATATTCTCTAATCGTAACTTCGGCTATGAAAGCCTCGGTTTGAACAATCGGATGGTCATAATGGAATCAACACGCATTGTTCAACTCCGACAAGAATATTTGAGGAGAATGAAAAGCTACCAAGAATCCAGCAGACATATAATCTACCACGACGAAACATGGTTTGACACCCATAATGTCAAATATGGCTGGGTAGACAAAACCAAGGTATTGTGCTTTGAACACACCTTCTTCAAGGGGAAAACGTGTTATAATTTTGCATGCTGGGAATGAAAGTGGTTTTGAACCTAACGCTTTGCTTCTGTCGGCCAAAAATATAAAAGATTCGTCTGCTGATTACCACGAAGATCGAGCAGCTACTACCAAATATTCCTCCAAACTCGGTTATTGTTATGGATAACGCTTCGTATCATTCTCGGTTATTGACTACAATACCAAACAATAACACAGAAAAAACAGATATTGTTGATTTCATGCGAAATCAT
>WOGN01001711.1:0-18123 GCA_015342105.1 Leptinotarsa texana
TAGTGAAACTGTAAATAAAACTCGCAACAAAAATGTTTTTCTGATCACACAATAACGTTTGATGAGAGTGTTACATAAATTTTTCAACAAACAGTTCTCAATGTTTGTTTTAAACATGCAGTTCGACGTCTAATTAATAAATAACATATGAAACAAACAACTGTTTGGTTATTAAAAAAAACGATAATTGTGATAATATCAGAAGAATCAGAGTTAATTGAAACAAATCAGATACAATAGTAAGCCATCACCGAAATGAGTTCATGAAGTGATGACCTTTCCAAATCAGTTCTAATATTCTTGTGTTTCAGATAATAACCTCATTTTATTTATTGGTTTCCTTGTGATACCGGTTTAGTTTTCGAAAGAAATTGTATACATTTCTTCTCTGGAGCACATTTGTTTCATAAATAATATCACTTTAATAAATACTGACTACTACATAAGACATTTCAAAATACAATCGATTGCTGACACCTTCTGAAAATAATATTGTTTTCGACAAAAGCAATTGAATTACAGAAAAAATTAATTTATAGAAAGAGCCTGTTATATCTATTTTGGAAAATATAATGAAAGTGAATGAGGTAAATGCATAACTTTAAGCTACTATATTCATTGATTCCATCTAAGGAAGTTCATAGTATCATGCATGATTATTTGTTGGAACAACTACCTACGTTTCTTTCAGTGAGCATTCAGGTATTTGACTGATTGATCGGAATTATTGCCTATATTCTGGTTTACAAAACTGTCAACCGTGTTTCGCTCTACAATAGCTTCTCATTTCAATCAATCAGATTTTCACCAAGTTCTAGTTCCATTCAAAATTAAATAACGATAACAAACTAAATCACGTAACTTAGATTCCTCTATTACTACCAATAATGCCCGACATTCTAGAGTTCTATATTGACACAAAATTTGATTGGAGAACAGAATACAGCAAGACATTTGAGGTTCAGCCTAGCACCACTGATTAAACCTGTGGGGAATCAAAACAACGCTGTCTGGTGTTGGATCATGAATGTGTCGTGTCTGGGTTCTTGTTTTAAACATATGACTTGCAGGACGAATCTAATCGGAGATCGATGTCGAAGCTTGGCTTTGCAAGTTACCGCCTTGGGGAGCCTCGTTTATCTTTGATATTCAAGAATCGAGTTCCCTGCCGATCCCATAGATGGCGTCTACGTAATGGAAAATGTCATCACCCTTTTTTACTCAGACTAGTGTCTGGCGTTGTGTTTGGGCTCTCGTTTACAAACAGTAAACTTTTGATTACATTCACTATCCCCTCCTCCAAGTTTGAATATTATCGTCAACTAATTACTCATATGGTCAGTCATCAACATAATTTATAGAGAAAAACATGTCTTCATCAATTAATTGAAAGCAGTAGTGTGGCAAAATCCATATCAGAGTTTTTCTACTTCAGTTTCAATGAAGCTTCAAACGATATAGCGATAATTTCAAAATGATTTTCTGAGTCAGACTTTATATTACTTCACTCAAGATTCGTAATTTCGTATAAAGTCTTACTATTATTTCTTCTATTCTTTTTCTAAGAAGAGTTCGCCCATTCAGACTTATTCATCGTATTGCCCTTACAGTTAAAAAACCCTCCAGCAACAATTATTCCAGAAAACCCATAACATGAATTACTAGATTATGTGATCACAAGTTACTAGTTATTATATTAACTATTATAACAACACTTATTTAATCGACATTTTGGCTCAAACGAATAAGTGATTGTTGAGAAAGGACAATCACCTAACATGGCGATGGGGGAAGGAGTAGAAGAAATCTTCGTCGTTTGTTGAGATACTGTTATAAACCGCATGAGACCTACATATGTGTGGGTTGATGAAGATGAGCGAATACTAACAATGGCTAAGGGGCAGTAAGTGATGGAGATTGTTTCAATATTTAATAATTATAATACCCGTTCAGAGTTGTGTCACTTAAGCAAAATGAACAGTCAGATTTCATGACCGTAAAAATTACAGTGATAGTCTATATATACAAGTTATCACTTGAAATACACTTTTCTCTATTCAGTTTGTATTCCAAACATTCATAATGGAATTGAATCAGATATTATTCACAGGAATACTACACATGAAAAATATAAAAATATACCCCTTTCAATTTTAACAAGATTTCTGTGGTTAGGATTTAATCAAATAAGCGAATGAATATCATTACGTACTCTCATCGATGACATTAGTAGATCGAACACGACATGAAGTCGTGATTTTATAAATGAATGAAGCGTTTTCCTTATAATGTTATTCAGATTTGATACTGAAGAGCTGATGAGGCAAGTGTCTTACGGCGTAACATCGGATATTGAACAGTGAGGATGACAGTATTCCATGTAAGTGAAATTTCACCTCTTTCGATTACTATATTGTGTAGGATTCCTGTGAATAATATCTGATTCAATTCCATAATGAATCTTTGGAATACAATCTGAATAGAAAACGTGTTTTTTGCATAATTCGGTATCTATATAAAAGGATTTGTTTAGAAAATATTATTCAATGTTTCAGTTTGTGTCTGAGTTTTCTTTGCATAGAGTTACTTTTTCAAAATTGAGTGATTCCTTCCTTTCTTTAGAAGATTCCCACATTTATTTCTATCAATATGGAGAAGTAGAAAGCCAAAATATTTTTTCTCAAAAGACATTTGTCTTATTGCATCATCAGCACCAATCTGAAATAAATCATTTATTCATAACATCTTGTCTCTTTATGTCACAGATGTGTTGAATCTAGTGTGTTTCTGTCTTGTATCATTATAATCTAACAAATAATCCAGTTCGTTTTGCTTCTATACAATATATTTCATCAGTAAGCGAATTCTATGACATTCGAAGTGGGTTTCCTTGTGTAATTTCAGAAATCCATAGTATCCTTATTGTGGAATGTAACCTGTGATCGGGCGGTTTAAAATGGTTGCTCATATAAAGATGAATCATTCAACTAATGTTCACGTTAATTTAGCCTATGCCCGAATCTTACTTCTTCAACATCGTTCCGGAGGTATTCTCTACTACAGTAACCTCTTTGAGCCCATCATGAATGTGAGCCTCTTCCGCATTGAGTAGTAAATAGTTCATTGTCGAGAGACTGATGCACCTTGTTCTCTATTTATTTTCTTACCAATAATCTATCACCACTCTGAATAAAAACGATGGTAATCATCTAATTCTCTGGCAAAGAGTTCACATAACCTTAATCCACCGGCTATAAACATACCAGTTATTATGATATCCATTCTTGTGAACTGAAATGAATTTAAATAAATGTTCTTAGAAAGACTAATGCAATCTTATTCGTTAAAAGGTCCAACGTGTATTATTAAAACCAACACTTGAGACAAGTTCTTTTTTCACAAGAATTACGTGTAATTACGAACGGTGTCGTTCAGCATTTGAAAACCGAAGAGCTAAGCATAATATTTTTATAATCCGGCGTATTTGCATAAAAACCGTATTTATTCAGCCTGGGTAAATAATTAACTGAAACGACCGAGTGTACACGGAAAATATTTTTTAATGTTATGACTAATTCTGATTTATACCTGAAACGTACACGTTACCTTGCATTTGATATCATTAATCAGTCTAATAGAGAAACGATATAAATCTAACATGGAAACCTTTTTTATTGATGACAGCAAATATTTGTGTTAGCCGGTTTCATTGAAACATCACACCTAAATGCAATTATTGTGAAATGAAACCCACAAAAACACTTCCAAATTAGTTATGCTGTCGTAGAGACCGCAAAATGCTATCCTACAAAAAAATGTGGTTTCCATAGTGTGCATAAACAGACAGAAAGTGCGACCACATATTCCTGGAATGAATAAAAGGTTGAATTTACAGCAGATTTCTAGCCAAAATATAATAATTCTTCGAAAATATGAGATGCCAAGAGACAGCACATCATAAAAACTCTTGTTGATTCTGTTTAAGATAATTAACCATCTGTCAACTTGTGCTCTCAAAATAGTTTTACATTTTCGGGTATATAGAAACTCAAAAAACTAGATATATCGTTTTATTTTGTGGTGATTTAAAGTCGTAGAACCACTCGATAAACAACTATTGTATGAACTTACCTAAGAAACTAGTAATTGTAAAGTTAGTGAAAAATCATTTTCATCTGTGAATATTAACAATTAAGAATCAAAAATTAGGTGAACTTTTGTATTTAGATGAGTCATCACACGAAGATAATAGTTGATTTGATTTGAAATATTTTTATTTTCTTTCACCTTTCATAATTTTTTATCAATACTTGACTTAATACCCTTATTCTGACTAATATTATTTTTTATTCAAATTTTGGGTCAAACAATCACCGCATTCTCCAAATTTTCGACGGAGTAAATAATACCTGTTCGCAAATTCAGGTGTCTTCCATATCCGTACGCCAGCAAAGTACCGTAACCAAAAGTGACGTGCGCTAATTTAAAAATCTTTAAAAATGCATTGAAGAATGATCAATAAGTTACAAATGGTTCAAAGGCAAAAAAACCATAACTTGCCAAGCAAGCTTGGCAAAGTAGAGCAGAGTTTTGAATCAAACATTGTTTTATACGTATGACACATAAAGCAACATGTAAAATTTTCTGAAAGGTTGGGTAACAAAAAATAGTGTTCCATATTTAGCCTTCGAGAAGACCTTCGACTACAATACCCTAAAAAATAAAAAAATAAAGAAGCTTTTATTTCTACCAGTATGTTCAATTCGCAGACAAGTTGTTATCAGTTGTTCTCTACTGGATAAGTTATAGGATTTACTTGGTTTCGCTGACAGTTTAAATTTACTGACATGTATGACAAATTTTCTTTTACGCCATCTGGTCTAACAGTAACATTATTGAGTTGTCATCTTATCGCAGCTCCCGTAATTATACAAGCAAAACGTTAACATTATTTTGTCTCATAAGACTTGTGCTTGTGTAGTTTATGCTGTCAATATTTCAACCCATAATAATTTACACGATTCCAACCTATGCAAAGCTGTTTTTACATTATTTTGTAATTTTCAGGTCAACACACGTAGCATATGAATACAAATCAATTCTGCCCTAACCATGTTCGAAAGAAAGTCCTGGATTCTAGCATTCTCGCATCCTTAACAAATAACTACAAACACCCAAACTATTCATACATGTTATATAACACCGCTATTACGATTCCCTTCCAAACAATTGTGTCGCATTCTTCTCAAAATTCAAAACTGAAAATTCGTCTTCGAGTTTACTTTTCCCATTGAAGATTAACCTTCCATTGTGCCCGTGTATTGTCATTTGTCGTTTAGATCCTTCCAGTCTCGTCATAAGGGATCAGATCACAACGGACCTCGACCGGCAAACATCGGTGTAATATGGTCCATTGTGGCCAGGTAATTTCTGTATAGAAAAATGTGACGGAAAGGGATTAAGAGTTTTAAAAATATTCGCAGAGAAAACGGATTAAGTGCTGGGTGTATGGGTAAAAAAGTAATTTTAGTTCGAGGGTGTCCCAGAATTCCCAGAAGTTTGAATAAATATATCACCGTGTGCAGATGTTATAGTTTGCCAAAATACTGTCAATATCCTAGCAATGGAAATAACTGATTGATAAAGAAAAATTCAAATATGACCGATGGTTGATTGTAAAAAAAATATGACGGTTATTTGGAAAGTGTATTGATCTATCACTAAATACTATAATTAGGGTCTGTCAATATCATCAATTCAAGAAATCACAACTTCTGTCTTCATTAAAACCAAAATCACACATTCAAATAATAAAGTCACATGCGTAATATTTAGAAAATTTATATTTCACAAAGACTGAACACGGTTTATTCAAAGAAATAATTCAGTAGCATTTATATAAATCTCTTCTACTATTAATCACACTACAGTGAATTTGAGGCTCGGTCTTTTCACCTTAGGGTTTGTATACTTTAGATAAATTTCAAGCTATTAAAACTGACCTAATTTGCATCAGCATGCAATACTCTCTTGACGATTAGACATGGTTTAATATTTCATGATACTGAAAATATATTCAGAAAAGATGACTGCATCGAATCAACTTGAAAGGACGCCAATAAGAAAAATGTCATACCTTGATGTCACAGCTTCGTCAAGATGAAAAACGGAAAAGAAATAAATAACAGAACAAGAATTATTGTGAATAGACTAGTTTTCCAGATCGTCCGAGATTGATTAGTTGGGAAGAAAAAAACTTTTCTCAAGAATTCCCCAGGAAAATTAGAGAAGATAAAAAAAAGAATTATGAAAAGGGGACAATGTCCAATTTTCCAACTTTTGGTTGAAATGTCAGTACCTAATTGATTCAACTAACATATTTGAAACGGAGATCAATTTTTCACAATATTCAGCCATATAACCATCGTCCTCGCATATATCACCGCTGATGTCTGCCGAAGAAGCAAACGAAACGTTTGGTTCATCAATGCAATCTGAATAAATAATATATTCTGTGGAATCTTGAATTTCAAAGGCACATAAATACATATGAATTCGCAGGCGTTACTAGAATATGAGATGAATCAGAGGTGCACATTCACTTGAAATATTTTTATTTGTTCAAAAAGTGATAATCATTGTTACAACTTGTTAATGTAGGTACTTCAAATAATTACTTTGAGTACACACTTTCTCTAATTACCATTTCATGGACTGTTACAAAAATCTTTCAACGAAGACAAAAACTAAGTGTTACAAAAATGATTCAATGATGTGCGATCCTACTCATATTAGTCGTTGTTAACAGTGTAAATTAGTCAACATTGAGTTTAATTAGTGTTCAAGGAACAAAAAGATAAGTGATTATTTGTTTTCATGGCAAATTGCATATTTATGGTTGCTTCATTTCATTTACAATTTGTTATATGTCTTAAGATTAGTGAATTGATCGAAACAACTTCGAAGCATTTTATTACACACAACATCACATTTCAATATACAAGGTAGATGAACCGCCAAACAGTGAATTGAATTATTGATGATTTTATGCAGTGTTCTACAGAGAGACAAAATGATTTACACCAAACACACCATATAGTGACACTAATTTTTATGATTCAATAAACAGCATGTCATCAACACGATGACAACACCATGGACTCCCCGTGGAGGACCCAGAAGGATACCTAGGAAGAAGCTTTCGTTTCCCCGAGCAAAACTCCTGGGAGCAATGGATGATCCATCGGAGCAGATCCAAGACATCTTGGAGGAGTACCCACTGATAATCAGATAGCGGACAGCTACATCCTGGAAGGAGTTGAAGTCGTACAACATCCATCGCAGGCCTAACAACCGGAACCTATGTAAAAACTGTCCAACGCAACGGACCCGGACCACTACAACGGAACCATATAAAAACAAACTGAACACTTGACAACCGAAAAACAACACACACACACAATCTCCTAACCCTGAAGAGACATCAGCCTATACCAGCCCCTCCCCTCAAAACACTATTATGTAACTGACCAAAACTTGAATTGAACTTGCATTAGTTCAGTATATATCATTATTGTTTCCTTAAATAACAAAAGTGAGGATTCACTTCTGATAATCTAAAATATTTTACGAAACTATATGATAATTTTTTTTCAAAACAATGCATCTACTTGATAAGAGAACACAGGCTTTCATGGCCGGAGTCACGATCACAAAATCCGAGCTGCTGCTACCGTAATCGAAAATAACTTATAGTACCAAACGTTTCATCTGCTATTGCGGCAGAAATTTTCAGTGGTATGGCTGCTAGAGCTATGGTGATATCTCGAGTTACGAAACGTGATATTCACTTAAAAATTAGCTATTAAGTAGGCCAAATCCTTAAGGCGCTCTAAGAGCGATGACTATACGATATTAGTGATTCACATTGGATTTGAATCGCTGGAAATTAAATCTGTTTGTAAAACGTTCACAGAAAGTTCAATCCGCATAAACGCAGTTGTCCAAATGAAAGAGTTCTGAAAGAGTTCTTAAAGAGTGAAGTTCGAGGTGTACTGAGTTGAACTTCAAAACGATGAGCAGCCACAGTCCGTCGCGTTATTTCTGATATGTACTACTCTTCATGGAATCAAGTGTCCAAGTCACTTGAACACTTTCCGTGAAAGTATCTATAGAAGAGACACAAATCTCCAACCTTTCTTCAATGTCCCAGACTATCAAGGTTGCACGTGATGTTTGCGTCTCCAATTAGGGGGATGGCTCTTTTCTGGATGAAATCCAGCATCTTCAGAGTATGCTTAGGGGCGGAGCTCAATGCATGAGAAGAATATTACAAATAAAGTCTGATCTGAGCTTTATAAAGCATCAAGCTTTATTTTTCAAAATATATTTTTTTAAGTAGTGGTGGATGTAGTTATTTAGTTAGTTTAACATCATTCAAATGGTGCTAGATCTTTATAAAACATCAAGGTTCATTTTTCAAAATATATTTTTTTAAGCAGTGTTGGATGTAGTTATTTAGTTTAACACCATTCAAATGGTGCTAGAGCTTTATAAAGCATCAAGCTTTATTTTTCAAAATATATTTGTAAGCAGTGGTGGATGTAGTTATTTAGTTGAACACCATTGAAATGGTGCTAAAGCTTTGAAAAGCAACAAGCTTTATTTTTCAAAATATATTTTTTTAAGTAGTGGTAGATGTAGTTATTTAGTTTAACACCATTCAAATGGGCTAGAGCTGTATAAAGCATCGAGATTTATTTTTCAAAATATAATTTTTTAAGCAGTGGTAGATGTAGTTATTTAGTTTAACACCATTCGAATGGTACTAGAGCTTTATAAAGCATCGATCTATATTTTTCAAAATACATTTTTTTAAGCAGTGGTAGATTTATTTATATAGTTTAACACCATTCAAATGGTGCTAGAGCTTTATAAAGCATCAAGCTTTATTTTTTAAATATATTGTTTTAAGCAATGGTGGATATAGTTATTTAGTTTAACACCATTCAAATGGTGCTAGAGCTTTATGAGGCATCAAGGCTTATTTCTCAAAATATTTTTTCAAGCAGTGATGGATGTATTTATTCAGTTTAACACCATTCAAATGGTGCTAGAGCTTTATAAAGCATCAAGCTTTATTTTTCAAAATATATTTTTTAAGCAGTGGTGGATGTAGTTATTTAGTTTAACACAATTCAAATGGTGCTAGAGCTTTATAAGGAAGGCATCAAGTTTTATTTTTCAAAATATATTTTTTTAAGCAGTGGTTGATATAGTCATTTAGTTTAACGGCATTCAAATGGTGCTAGAGCTTTATAAAGCATCAAGCTTTATTTTTTTAAATATATTTTTTTAAGAAGTGGTGGATGTAGTTATTCAGTTTAACACCATTCAAATGGTACTAGATTTATCACGAATGTGGTATCTAAGTCGATGAGACAAAGGTGCCTTCAAGTATCGAGATGAGATTCAAAAAACGTTTTAGGAATTCCATAAAAATTATTCAAACGTTGAAACATGTCATAATTACACGATTTTAAATGGTGATAAATAAAAGTATTCAGGAACTATACAAAGAGTCCTCAATTATGAGGTAGCAGCTAATATGTCAGATATCACCTTATTTCAGTCATACATGAAGATGCTCTCAATATGATGATCATTCCCGGTAAATCGTTTACTTCGACTGTTCATAATTGCATACTAACACCGCTCATTTCACCTAATAAAGTGTTGATATTTATGAACCGACTTCGTCGTGTAGGTTTGCCTTTCTGACATGATGGATGATGCCTCTTTACTATTCAGTTTATTTAGGTACTTGTTGGGCAAATTTCAAGTCACACTCTGAAATATTGCTACAAGGGTTCTGGGTCGTATATATATATCAACATATACACACATTGTTCATGTTTGACTAAACCGGTGTCTGTTGAAGATGTGAATGAAATTTATAGTTGAAAATGAAAAAATACAAGCTATTGGTTCAAAAAAGAATAATCATTCCGAAACATTATCATTAGAAATTTAAGTCTGTCAAAGAAAAAAGTGCTGGTTAGTGGAATGATACCAAACCAGTTTAAACAGACATTGACCACAAGTAAACGTAAAATTTCATTGGAAGGATGAATTTTTGCTTTCTTCTTTTCTTTTTGAATGAAGATGGAGAAGTAGAAATCCAAAACATTTCTTTTCCATACAATTTGATGTTTTTCAAAATCATAATTCCAAATGGAATATAAAGAGATTTCCATTAACAGGTTGTCTTATGAAAGTACTTTTAAATCCAAAACGAGGTGTACATCGTCATCAAATAGTTTCAAAGATTTCTGATACAGTATGTTTCACTCAAAAAATAAATATTTGGAACTGGAAATCGAAAAATCAAAATATCCTGTCTCAGACCTGTATGCGGTGGAATATCGATAAAAATAGTCGAGTTCGAAATGGCACTGCTCTCCTAGATCTGCTGTCTAGAACTCCAAAAGGTGATCAGTCGATTGACTTCACCAAGGTCCTGATGTTGGATGAAAATGAAGCATCTATAAGAATTTTCTGTAGATAAATGACTATCAGATATAAACCATTAACCGTAGTATTGGCCAGGGAAGTAGTTTTTCCAGCTGGCATTTGTTGGATCTTAATGTATAGAAACATTGGTAGGTGTGAACTGTCTCGAACTTGAATTATATTTCTAATACGTATGCAGAGTCAGAAAATTCATTTGATTAATTTCATACTTGATTCCATTTAATTAGTTAACAAAGTACTACGCTACTATTTTCGGTGTAAAGAAAATTCAAAAATCATTCATTTCTACAGAAATATACTCTTCAAGAGAGACAGATGTAATTACAGAAATTATATATTTTTTTCAGCAATGCGGAAAAACATCGATTGCCAATTGATTTTATGTATTCTGTTTAAACCTTGTTGAATAATAATGATTAATTTTTCTCATAACATGTTTGTTATATATTAAAAATTCGAGAAATAGAGAAATAGATCTTAGAATATATATTCTGTTCGACTTGATTTTCAGTTTTTTTTACCAAACCCTCAATTTTTGGGTGTGTTGGAAGTATGTTCTTTCTCGATTGTTCATTATGTGAAAAATATCGTTTGCAATTTCTATCAAAAAGAACAAATTGAATACTGCATAGTCGCCGCCGGAAAAACTGATAATCATTCTATATGAATAAATAGTAAGTAGACTGTTTAGTTACAGAGAAAGCTTTCCTATTAGGGTATTATGATACTGGGTTTCAAACTAACTTAATCTTTACCAAAACTAAGCATTTCATTGGAAAAGTGTATGTCAAATCAAGATATTTCTCATACATAGCTCTGCTGATTATGAGCCGAGTATACTATTTTGTTGTTCATTTCATTTTATACAATTTTCTCATTTGACCATTTATTCAACTGCCATAGAAATGTAGTTGGAAGTAAATAAATACTCTGTATGTCAGACATTTAATACTAAACTTGAGGAAAGCAAACAAAACCAGATAAGCCCGTTTCGAATGAATTAGCATTTTTCTGTAATATAACTCATTTTCAGCGTAATGAAATTCTGTAGCAAACCGAGAGAGCAAGCACAATTTCTATTACTTTTCGAATAATATTTGCGTTCCCCCTGAAAAAAAATCCTCTTATTAATAATACTATATTTCAGAACGAAAATATAATCCCGTTAATAAAATGCCCCGAGGTGATTTATTTATTTCGAATGGAAGCGGAAAAAAATCATTATCTACCAAGTCATTATCATCATTGGCGTGGATTATTTCAAACCGCTGGAAAAAGTTTGCTCAGCTGCTTTAAATCTTGATTGAGCTCTATGAACTCAGATTGAAATTGTTTCAATAGCAGTCTAATGCTGAATGAAAATTTGTCAAAAAGTCATTTTATAGTGGCAACGTAAAAATAAGTTTAAAACGATAATAATTTTTTTTTTCATTAAAAGTATTTTCATGGAAGTGCTGAGAAATCTACTCAGATGAATTATTACATTTTTGGAATCCAACAAGTATTCAATATGATATGACAATATTTAGTAATGATAATCCGGACTGCGGATAGCCATGATTCGTGAAGATATTAATATAACCTATCTACAACAAGAAGGACGAAGGCAAAATATGGAAGTCAACCACTAACTGTAACTTAAATTCTTATACTGCTTATTTTATTGAAACTTTTGAAATAATTTTCAGAAGAGACTATTGAAATTTGTATGATAGTAATTAAAAAGCTATTCTTATTCATACAAAGTTTTGGATCCAGAACTATGACTATCTGTGCCATATTTTGCGAGATAATGAATTTTCTTTACCTTACCTTAGCTCGCACAAGTTTCTCAACTTCTGAGAGTTTTCGTTCGTATGGGGGTGACAGCTGATTAACGGGAAAAACAGATTTTTTCAACTTTCTGTTCGGGGCTGTGTCAGTTGTGGAAGTAATCTTCCTAATTTCTCATTTACTCTTGCATCCTAAGTAAATGTCAGTTTTTGCAGGCTTGTCCTCTTCGTATTATTGCCCTTTCTTTGTTCATGAACCTTTTCGATCATGTAACTTCATACACCATTATTATAGATTTAGGAATACTCTTCACATGGTCATATCATCCTTACAACATTTTTTCAATTGTATCTTCCAGATTTTGAATTTTTTCTTATATAAATGTTTTCATTGGAAAATGACGTTTCACTAAAACATTATTTTCGAAACTGTTGCATAATCTCCCTGCCGCTGTTACTCTTAGTATGATCAGACTAAGTTTTTGTTCAATTTTATATCGTGAATGTTTATTTTTTTCCAATTATTCATTTATTCTAGTGTCCTTTTCGCATAATACTTTGAATCATTTTCACAACAATTGCTACAACTACCACAACATATAGTGTTGATCCAGTGTTTTATCGTATAGAGTTATACTTCTTTTTGGATTGCTGGCTCTATATTGCATCAAAGCTAAGAATTTTGGGCTCAGCATACATACGTTTCTAACTCTTTGCCTCAAGTATTTCTGATCTTTCATGTTCTAACATTTCGTAAAGTTTCGAACAAATAATAACACACTAGTGAAACGACGATAGCATTTAGAATGTGATTCCAAACAAGGCTATTTGCTTACATCCAGATGTAGACAATTGAGGTACAACCGTTTTTGCAAATGTACTTTGTACATTTGAAACTGAACTACTTTCAACGCCATTTCATATTTGTCAGGAAACTTGCACTATTTTCTTCAATCTTCTAATTGTCTCATAAATTAGTGAACTTTAACTCAAACAGGAACACATTTCTTCCATTAAAAGCGACAAACTTCCTAAAATTACTCATTAGAAAGTTGAAACAATGTTGACAGCGTCTTATTAGTTAGCTGTCAGTTTGATTACCTATAGTATTCCACGTGACAGTTCTATTTAGAATATTTCGTCTTGTGAATTCCTGTGAATATATCCAATGGTTTTAAGTTCCATTATTATACAACTTCAATTATTTCCAAACTGGGAAATTGTATTTTACATTGTTTGGACACATATAATAATTCAAGTTGACATTGAACTGCTAGCATGATTTTACTATTACACGTAACAATAATGGAAAATTCAGTGTGGCTGGGAGTTTTACTTCTTATATACAAAATTCCAATATCAGGAGGTGGAAATGAAAAACAGCATAGATCTACCGAGCGCAAGTCATGTCACTAATTCCTAGAAAAAGTAATTTCACATTCGAAAAAATCACTCCACAGAAATATTACAGTTTCATAACAAAAAACTGAAAAAAAATCAATCAAAATATTCTAGAATACATGGTTAATTGAATAGGTTTATGAATTTTCAAAGTTACCAAAATTTTCTAAAGAATATTACTGTTTTATCCCAACACGAAAGCGTTATATCAACACTTCGACACGTGTTTCGATCACCAAGTGATCATCTTCGAAAGGAAGTTTAAGTAAGTTGAATTTCAAAAGGAAGTTTAAGTAAGTTGAACTTCAAAATATCCCTCTTACAATCTGAAGACACGCCACTGGTTGGAACAGTCGCTAGTCTATAATTTAGATTTAGGTGCCTATCGAATATCGAGACGCTTCTCGGAGAGCCCCTTGATCACTCTGGACCCTATTTTTATACTTATAATAGCTGTGATTAGATAATTATTTTCCAATTTTCGTAAATTGAACAAATTAGTGTCTATAAATTTCAACGACTTCTTGCTGGTGCTTTCTTTAACCAACATTACGGTCACCAAGAAGGCCTCACCTTCGATTAAGTGGTATTTTGCGGTCATATTTCACATCAGGTATGCATGAAGTATTTTCTAAAAGAAACGCAAGACGCAGCTTTATAATAATTTGCTAACACTGCCAGACAGGATATTAAAAAGTGTGGGGTAGATAAGAGCGGTTAAATATAAATATTAAATTGGAATTTGGATAAAGGAAATTGGGTTTGCATGAACCACCTGGCAATGAAGTAGAAAAGAACACAAGAAAGAACATTTTGTTCCAGCTAGCGGTGAACAAAGTTATTTTTCTTGGCGTGCCTTACTATCTCATATAATCAATATTTAGAAATTACCTTTGAAAATACTCAGAAAAAACCTCATATTGATTTAATTATATACATTTTACATTCCTGAAAGAAAAAGTTCTTTATACACAATATAAAGAGTTGTTCTGTGCATAATCTATCCTAAACATTCATATTTTTCTGAAGTTGAGAACTAAAATGTTTAAATTTTTATTGTCATAGTAAAGAAGAAAGTAATACAAACAAAAATTAATTGACCCTCCGGGACAACTTCCCGGGACAACAACCCGGAAAAACCTGCAGCACCACATCATCTGAAGATATTGATCTGCCAATGTCCTCACTTTCATAAAACAAAATATAGGGTGTCTCCAGAGGCTCCCAATAAATTCAAGACATCGCCAGAACACTTAGTGACACGACTATCGATAAACTTAAACCAGTCCGTTTCATCTTTGACAATGCGTAATAATGACCAAATTCAACGCCAGAACCACAGTGAACAATTACTGCATGAAGATTATAATAGTGGTATGCTAGTTTGCAGTTCGAACCTTCGTAAGAGTTTGGTGCTTCCGTCAGAGGTTGAATCATGTTTGAAGATATTCAGTGTTATTATTAGATTGACTATAGTCTCAGCTATACTTGTTTCCTTATAATAGTCAGTTAGTTTGGCGCATGTTTGGCAATAGAGTTGATCATAATCCGTTAAAAGTTCAATTTTCAGATGATTCAACAATAAGCTTCGCATGGACTGGTTATCAGTCATATCAGAAAACGCTAGTTGGAGTTCCAGAAAATCACATACGTTTTTTATACCTCTCGAACATTTACTCACTACAAAGTAAATAAGTGAGGATTTTTTTAGCAAAAGATATACAAGATAGGCTGTGCGGTATCATTCATCAAAGTAATGAAGGGTTTCGTAAAGGGATCGATTGGGCTCTTGATTCATGAAGCTCTTCCACTGTTATGTCAAATATCTAATCTCATGAGTACTTTCTCATTACACTATTTCAAGTTCAAAATTGTATGCATTTTTGCATATAATTTGAGAGAATAAACAAGAAATATCGAATTGTTGTGAGAACTATCGGAGCTGTATGCATAGTTTTGACAACTCAACTGGAGTGATTTTGATGAATTCACCAGGAAAGTATTGCAGACAAGGATAACCAGTAGATGGGATTCACAGGAGGAACTGACTCGCTAGAACAGGCTGGTAAAAATGAAGATGAAAACCAATCCGATGCTTAAGACTATTCGTTCGGGATATCGAATATAATATGTTGATAATATGTTGAAAACAAGAGACTGAAGTTAGATACTTTTGGGAGAATTTTATTCTTTACCTTCCTGTGATTTAAATACATATACAATACATAAATATTCATACAGAGGCATAATTTGAGTTAAACCTTTTTGATTTTCTACTTCTCCATCTTCATACAAACAATATGGAAAACTTTCCAAGATCAAAATGAACTTTTCTCAGATGTGTAGATCCTGCATAGAATATTCAAACTGGAAGAAAAGCCCCCTACAAAACAAATACTTTCACAGGAACATTTCTGTCTATTGTGTTTCTATTCCAAACATTCGTTAAAAAAATTAAGAAGATATCATCAATAAAAACGCTAAACGCATTATATATGTGTACTTCGAAGTTTCGAAAGTAGACACGTGTGTCATCATCTCATCAGATCCGTTTTCGAAGTTTCTTACATTTTTTGTATGAATATAAAGAAATAGAAAATTGAAAAGCTGTTTTCCTAAAACTTATACTCCAATAAAATATACCCATTTCAATTCAAAGAGAAATGAAATGCTTTATTGAAATACAAAAAAAATAATACATAATAATTTGGCATTAATGGTATCTCGAATGGTCCAATAGATTTCTTTTGAACAGAATAAGACTGTTAGAAGGTAGACTGTTATACTGAATACACCCTTTAAAAATTAATGTTTTAGTGTTTAACGTATTTGTTTGATTATTTACAGACACATTTTTTTTCTAGTATTATACTGATGGATTTGATTATTAAAAATTACAAATTTGTCAAAATATGAAGGTAGAAGGTTATGCAACATTTTGTAAATATAAATCATTGTTAAATATGTAAGCCTACTTTCTATAGATAACCATTCTAGAGTAGGGGTACTCCTGTCACATCTCAAAATAATCCTCATTGCGCGATTCTGTAGTTTTTGTAGTGTTCTCATTTTAGTTAAAACACCTGTTTATAGAAGAGTGGGACACTATTCGAAGTGTGGTTGTATAATGGTCTTATATACAGTTATCCGTGATTGCATAGTTAAGTGTTGGGACACTCTTGTGAAAAATATAATTTCTTCAAAATTGTTTTCTGTATGTAAGTGAAATAGTTATTCGTTGATAGATGCTTGTCCAAAATGAATCCTGGACATTTGAATTCATGAGGAGTAATTGTTTCAGACAAATTATTTCTAACAGCTTCTCAAACGAGTTATCAAAACAAATTTCCTTCAAGAATCATTTTCATTAACTGAAAATAACTTCGAAAATAATTTACTTCAAATAGTTTTGAATCCAGTTTCGCTCTATTTTTCTTTCAATCACTCCCCCAAAATATTTTAGGTCATCCCCGCCCCTATCAGTATTCCACGTGAGATTCGCAAGCTCCAAAGAAAAATATTCGCTACGTGTTTCCGAATTCTCTCTTCCGAAAGAGGCTTAATAATTCTTGAACTTGTGCAACTTTCACTGAAAACACACCATCCATCAAAAACTAATTTCCCATCGAGCAGTGTACAGAACAAATACAATAAATCTTTCGCCAACTTATATTTGTGTTGTGGAGCATTCAGAGAATGTTGTACCATGCCACCGAGTCATTCTCGAGACATAACTTATAAAAACGGGCGTCTTTAACGACTCAATAATATTTTACTCGGAAAATTTACAGCATCACCTGCGATAATAATTAAAAGCGAGAAAGACCTCTAGTACGTGGTGGTCCACTTGGTCCTTCACTCGCGCTTTATGAGACTTTTTAGCAGATAAAAATACAAAGACGTTCGATACCAATTGGTACGAAACTTTGACCGTATGAGGAGGTGTTAGAGAAAGACAAGTAGTTCTTAAACAAATAATAGTAATGAAACAATGACCAATTCGTTATTTGTTATGAGTAATAAAAATATACAGTTACAAAATGTCAGAAAATATGAAAAATATTAAAAGTTTTGAGGGGTACGTAAGTTATGTAGAAGCTTAGTAGAATACAAAAAAATAACCAAGGTAAAAAGTAGGACAGCTTCCGTTTCCCGCAGATTTTTTTGAAAAAGTCTCTGCTCCAATTACTCTCTAACAAACAAACTGAAACAATAATATACAGTGACAGTGCACTTCTTTAATGATAATAATGATAATAATAATAATAATAATTGCGAGTAATTGCAAAGTTATCCGTTGCGCTCAGAAATACTCGAGGGTATAACTGTGGCACCCCCGGAAACCGGAGGCACAATGTCACCCATCTGTTTTATATGGATGATCTTAAACTTTATGCCTCTGGAGAGAAGGATCTCC
>WOGN01001712.1:0-18400 GCA_015342105.1 Leptinotarsa texana
TAGGTGAAAGCACTCGAGCGACCATATAAATAGTCAGATCTCGGAGAAATAAGTCCAGTTATCACCCGAAGACGATTGTGGATACTAACAATCGAAACGTCGTGGCATAACTTGGTTTGAAACCTCTTTAATTTTTTCAATTAGTTTTTCATTTTTGCTAATAATAATTTTGTAATCTTTATTTTTTCAGCTTTCATTAATATTTCAATTTTCATTTGTTTGGTTGTAGCTTGTATGTTAATTTTTTGTAAATTCAGTTTTTGTTTAATAAAATTTGTTATTTTCGGTTGATCTTATTAATTTTGTAATTGTTTGTTCAGGGTTTTCAAATCAATTTATATAAGATTAGACAATGGAAGTCCGAACTGATGAAATACATCACAAAACATTGTCAACCACCTTCAAACAAATAATGGATATTATGTTATGTAGCGTTTTTCATATATCTGTTTCAGTCCCAATAATAATGTTTCGTGTACAAACTGAGTGATAAAAAGTGATTTCCGTATTCACAATTGAAAGTAATGTTTTGCATGCATTCATTCTTCTAGTTTGTATCTGGAAGTTTTGCATGACCTATACATCTTAGTGAATAGTTTATATTGATATATTCATTTTCTTTCTTGGTTTTTCCGGATGTTCTCACATTAAATATGTTTATGGAGAAAAAAAAATCCTGAAAATTCTATAATTTATGATGATGTATTTACTGAACATCATTCCCCGAACCGACACCGAACCGCTGTTTTATTGAATAAAACTCTCATTACATGGCTGTTCCGGCAACTCGCTCGAAATATGCCACATGTGTAGTTGTTGCAGATTGATTCGATTTGATCGAGTCATCAAAGCAGATAATCGGATGGCATTCGGATGAGCGACGCATATACGTATAATGTGATATTTGGAATATTCGATTACTATAATCCGAAACCATTGTTAACGTGAATTCGGCAGACGCAACAAAACACATTTCAACGCTCCACAAAAAATTTAAAAAAATCATTTTATGAAAAAAATAATTGGAATAAATCTGGAGATCTATTATTACCCATTCATTGGTACCTATTCATTTATTGCCAGTCTCCAGAGTACTTAGTCTAATCTAAGAAAACTATCAAGTGAATTATTCAAGAATTTGAAACCTTTTTGTTGAACTTCTGTGATTTTTTAAACTATATAATGTTTGCATATTTCTTGCCATATTATTGATTGAATTATTCTTCTAATAAAAAGAACTTTCGGTCCCACCGGTGTTCTCCAGGGTAGCGTCCTCGGGCCGATTCTCTTTCTTTTATTCGTACAAGACCTCAACAACAGCAATCATCAACATTGTACAGTGCAATTTGACGACGAGTCTTCGGAAATTGTCGTATCAGACCAATCAAGCAGTTACTAGTATGCAAAAATATTGTTCTCAAAATGATCTCGGAAACAGTAACTTTCCTGGCAAATACTACGAAGTACATTTGAATAAACAGAAAAAATGCCTTTTTCCATTTGCCCGACATCATGATCCTGCTGAAAATCGAGTGATCACTTACAACCGGTTTCAAAATACTATTCCTTACCAATGCAGGACAAATACGACCGAGATAAAAATACAGTTTGGTACTCCACTGATTTGATTTCACTTGGGTCACAATGCTAGATGGATCAATGGTAGGTCAATGTTTCGAATTTCACTTCGAAATATTTATTTTCTTAGTACCTACATATGTATTTATTCTTGACATAGCCATTAAGTTTTATTTTAGAGACCAGTGTTTACATTTGTAACAGAACTATCAGATGCCAAATCTGTTATAATATATTAAAATATAATACTGTCGATTGCTTCTAAGGTTCTATTTGAGTGGATTACACATAAAAAATCAGTTCTACTCTCTGAAAAATTTTTGAAAATTATGAAACAAGCATGACAGAACGCCAAATATTCCCTATGAAATCTACTATTCTCATTGTTGCCATGTTCTACTAAAAATATTGTGTTTAGATGAAGAAAAATTGAAAGAATGACAGTAAATAACAAATTTAAATGTGGACAGTATATTAATAAACTACACCTTACGATTTGAGATTCACAAAATTCATTTTCAAAAAATATGTCACGACATATTTCAAAGTATCTTTTTCGTGGTGAATAACATATTTCTCCTCGACATAGCCGTTAAGTTTTGTTTTACAGAGCAGTGTTTTACATTTGTAGAAAACAGAATGGCAAATTTGTTTTTATACAGTGCATTTCTTTAATGTCCCCCCCTTTATTTTTTGAACATTTTGCCGACTCCACGTGCCTAATCATGTCATAACTCGTGACTTACTTTGTTTATTACATAAATATTAAGTACCTATTGTGATATTAGGTAACAACTTAAATAAGTAATTTTATGTTTAATTTATTTTCAAAAGAAGGATCTTCACCTACTCAAATAAACACTTCACCTATTTCAAGTATTTCCAAATAAGGGTTTGATATATTGATTATCAATAAGCAAAAATGTCGAAGACTGCATAACGTTTTGATTTAAAGATAAAAAAATAAATACTGACTGATTGTTATAACGTTTTCTTTATTTTTTCCTCAAAACATAATCCTTGTAAGGAAGTTTCGGTTTCGGCCGAAACTGAGACCGTTGCCAAAATTCCTTTTCGGTTTACTTCCAAGTAGTAAAAAAGAGATGTTCTCTTGAAAAAGAATATCAATGAATATTGCTTACTTAGAAATGATTTTTTCCATAGTTGTTTGAGTTATTTTTCTCAACGACAAGGAAGTTCAATAAATGAATAGGATAATTTTCCTCCTCACCAAAAATCATCTAATGTATCTCCATAAATGTAATTTAACGGTTGTGAATCATATTATTCAAGTGGCATCTCATGTCTCGGTGGGTTATGAATGAAATTCGAGAAGCTACATTTACGATACGATACTGCCATAAAAAAATAACGGGTACAGTCGTAATGTAACAGTCGTAAATGTCGTGTTAGTATCATAATTAATGAACGGTTAACTGATCTTGCTCGCCAGTTGCAATTATTTAAAAAAAAAACATCATCCAATATATTTGTTTTCACATAAGACTCGTTCTATTCAAGGGTCGTTAGTTTATCGAAAAAAAAGGCATTCAAATGTGAAAGCGTATCTTCAGAAGTACAATTTAGCTGACATCCAATTGACCCCAAGACGAATGTGTGATGCATAATTAAAAAATTACCACCTGTAACGAGCTTCAATACTTTACGAATATGATCAAAAGTAAACATCTCGCTTTGTCTTTGACACAATTATATTTTGAAGAGAGATAGTACACCGATGGCCATTTCTGTGGTTTCCCATTTTATTTATTCATCCAGCTTGGCCAATATCAATAAACGTTTCTTATATACTATTACTTTTGCAAAATGGATGAATAATCAAACAGAATTATCTGATGATCTATAATATTTTTTGTTCAATATGTTTTTTCTAGGAATGAACATTATCCGAGCCGTTTTAAAAGCGGCCCCATACAGCTCGATAGGTTTGATTTATTCGTCTGGATAACAGGGTGACTATTTACAATGGGAAATGTTCCTCAATTTGGATTATTACAGCAAATACAAGTTTGAACAAAATAAAGTTGAGTTTATTTCATGAGTTTTTCAAATTCGCTTCGAAAAGTATTCAAATTGATGTTTCAAATGTTGGGTTTTAATTTTTAAAGGGATTTGCTTGTAATTCACATATTGGCAACAGCGCCTATATCAAGTTGAAATAATTTATACGTACCTAGATATTCTACTTTAAAAAAGGAAAATTATCTTCATGAATCAACAATTAAGGCAAAATGTAAATTATAGTTCAATACCACCTCCACAAGCCACATAAACAAGAGTTGTTTTGTTATTTATTTATATAGAGGAAGATAGGTTAGGTGCACAAAATGTCATATGTCACAAAATGTCTCGGATCTGGGAACATAAGTAAACAGAACAGCACGCCTCTGAAATATGTCATCTTTGTTTGTCTCGTACAGGTAACAGATTCATTGTCCCTATAACCGATGTTGCCAAATGGTGAAATAGAAACGAATCCCTTTAAATGTTGAATGCTTTATTTCATTCCTCTTTTTTAGGTATTTAAATAATTTTTTTAAGAAAAAGGTTGAAATCATAAGTTTAAAATGCGTTGTTTTAGAGCTCTTTTATGAAATTATAAGTTGAAAATGCGTTGTTTTAGAGCTCTTTTATGAAAACTATTAATTTTCGTCAGGAGGAACATTCCCCATTGTATTCTACAATTAAAAATGTTTTCATCAACATCGATTTATGTAACCTGTTCACTGCCAATTAAGATATTGATTAAATAACCTGTAATCCAGAAGAGTAGACAGAAACTCAAAAACAAATCATTTTCTATTGGAGAAGCTACCTAAAAACGCCTGTAAATATATACTCCTCATTCGGGGAAACGTTGAAAAAATATATCAATATGGAAAATATATATAATGTGAATTATGAAAAGAATAAATAAGAAAAACACATTTTTTATAGAATATTGCGAAATGAACAGAAATGCTATAAATGATGTCTTTCATATCTTCAATAGTTTTGGAGATAGTTCAATTGTTATATAACTATATTTTGGATTTACTTTTTTTCTATATTATTTCCTAATATTTCGGTAAAAATCAACCAGTATTTTCCGCCTTGATCCTAGTACGATCATTTTCTATTTTATATTTCCGAAACGGAATAATTTATCACAGTCTACTTTTGCAATTCATCAGTAATTTCAACAGCGGGTTGAGCGATGAACTAAGATATGTAACAAAAAAAAACCGCTGCAAATACTTATAATGGGATGTACGTTATGAAGGCGGATTTCCACCAAACGGAATCGTTTGTGACTAATTGTGTGACTGTGTGTGACTAATTTGACTCTTCAAAAACAGAAACATAAAACTTGTTTTAATTTCAAAAACAAACTCAAATTCCACCAAACAGACAAAAACTAGTCTGGGTAGCGTGTTTTTTTGTAAAATGTTTTCTGTCGTTTCCATTACACAAAAGGTTTTCATTATGCCCCTCTCTAGACGGAGTTTTGGTAACGGGCAGCGATTTTTTCATAATCGATTACTAGATACTAGATGAGATCATTGCTACGAAGACGAATAATACATTATGGAACCGATAAAGTATGTCAGATTTGATAAATGGTGACATAGAAAAGAATGGAACTGTAATCATCGTTTCGCAATTTTCTAAAAATGTCCAATCACGACACGTTGTTAACAAAAACAGCCGCCAGCGACACAAAATCTTCAAAATGTTTCTTATTTTGACAACTCAAGTTTTTGTTTTGTTGAAATCGACACAGTTGCTGTTTTAATGTGGTCTTGTTCGTGGTGGAAATTCACCTTCAGGATTAGCAAAAGTCGGTACACCTGTAAGCAGATATTGATAAGACTCAGATTGAGTAGTTCGAAATGTCATAGACTTGTTTGAATAATCAAGTTCATTACGGACTCTCATGAATATTTGAAAACATTCAAAATCTCCATAAAAAATATTTTATCGTTTTGTTGTACTGAAAACATAGCCATTCACCAACTCACCATCAAATAATATGTGGTTAATAATAGACCAACTTATCAGCGATACTCAATAAACAACCTGCAAACTCGCCACTAGACAGGTCAGCTTCTAAAACAGGTAAGGCTTTTCAGAAAACAAGTCTGAATCAATTTATGTTGAAAAAAATATGCTGAGGCGAGATACGTATTAAAGAGGCCTTACCTTTTAACGTGCGATTCCCAATATGATATAAACAAAAAATCATATATCATTTTCATCAATATCACACTCTTGGCAAACTAATTATAGTTACATTAGTTTTAACTAACCAACTACTAGGTGAGCTTCTTTCCATTACCAAGTTTCATTTCATATTAAAAAAAAAAACACTTTTTCTGATCACCAGAAATACAATAATTTTCTCGATGCGCGTTTCACCAACCATGTTAGGGTCTTCAAGAGATGAAAAAAACGCATCGAGAAGAGTATCACATTTCCGGACTTTGAGAAAAGTGCTTGTTTTTATAGTTATTCTACACCAGATGTTCCAGTTTTACCCTTTTATCATTGCATATTGTTGAAGTTATTTGAGATATATGAAACCTGAAAGTGAAACTTTGAGAGGCTCTTGCCCAAAACTGTATATTGGCCAAACAGGGAGAACATTTTCCCAAATAATTAAAGATCATAAAAGTAGTTTTGTAAATAGACAGACCAATTCCACATTTGCAAACCACCTTTTAGCAGAAGGACATGAGTTCAATCAAGACTATGACGTGTTATATTTAGAAGAGTAGAGTTTGAAACTCAATCTTCTAGAATGTTTAGAAATCAATAGATTCAGAAATTCGGGAAATTGAATGAATGATCAATAAGACACCGTTACTAAATATATTTTCAAATGTGGAACCTGGGACATAAACTCAGGTAATTTAATTCATTACAAACTTAGGTAAAAATCAGGTACTTTAAATATAGGTACTTCAAATTGTAAAATTAGGTATATTAAACATTAAATATGTAGAATAAAGTTAGTGAAGAAGCCATTGTATGGCGAAACACGTGTTGCGTTTTTGTAAAATTGTTTAGTGAAAATCTCACAAAAAAGATTTTTTGAATATGTTATATAACTTATTGTATGCAGCAGAAAAGTAATGTAACAGTAAAATTTCTATGGTAATAATTGATTCGAATTCTTGAAATGGTGATTTTTCCATTGTTGAACTGGAAATACGCGGATATACTTCCTTTTGACCTTTTTAAAAAATCCTCAGTGTGGCTGGTTTTTTAGGAAATGACAAAAATTGTTCAAGAATTATACTGAATCAGTGATACCCTTGAAGAGATGATTTAGTCTCTTCACGAAAGAATTTGCATGATTTTTATTGATAGAATTAGCGGATATTTGGTTTCTGAAATCCCGGTTCGGGATCAGCCTGTCACAATACAATTATGAATTGAAAGGAATATATTTTTAGGAGTGATAAGTTTTTGGGGAAGACTTCCTACTTCTTCATTTTCATACAATAATTATCAGATGATAGTGTTCCATGTTAGTGAATGCTCATATCATAACTCATTCATATATTACATTGTGGAAGGTTTCTATGAACGATATCTGATTCAATTTCAAAACGAATGTTTATAGTACAAACTGAAATGGAAAAAGTTATTTTCGTATAATTCGCTGCTCATATGAAAGTAGTTGTTTTAAAGTATTTTGTGAGTTGTTTCGAGTTTGAGTTTTCTTCCAGTAATAGTTCACATGTTGATAAGAAATTTTAAATTGACCATATTATAAATTCTTCCAATATTATCCATTGTTCCATTAAAAAAATTTCCATTGTTCAAAACTGAATCGCCATCATCAAAGACACATTTCAGTAATTGCTGACAGATCAGAAACTAATCAGTGTTCATGCTGATGATGGCTAATACATCTTGGCGCAGACACAACAAACAATCTCTGGCTTGGTGATAGCAATAACGCCTGAATCACGTTTTCTACTCTTGAGTTGAGAATTAATAGATAATTCATCAAACAAAATTTCTACAGAAGTATTCGAAATTAACGTTGCACGATTAGCTCAATTATATCGATGCACCACTAATTGCCATAGAATTTTAAAAAGTTGACACACATACATGTCTTCAGTTCGTTCTTGATTGATTCGCAATATTAATACATGGCGTACGTGTTGCGGGTAAACGGACAACTTTCTAAGCCTTTTACAATAATGAAAGGAAAATTATAAAATGAGAAAAGATTGCTGATGCATGTACGATCAAGCGTACTATAGTGTTGTTGCATTGCTTCAGTGAAATCTGAATGCACGTGAAATTGGAATTGCAGCATTTTTTTCACGACATTCATGCAATCGACTACCATTACTAACCACAAGAGGATATTCTAAACTATCAAGTATAATTAAAATGCTAATCAACTAGTTGCTGCCATGTGATATCCCACAGACCTCACTAATTGCAATGGAGGTGAGTAATCTTGAAAAAATTTGAAATCTACATACATATATCCACCTACTTACCAATCGTAATGGTTTAAAAAAATCTCAGCACATTTTTCCACTTTCAATTTTACCACTCTGCAGGGAAGATTGAGTGCCAGGTGTCGAAGTAACCAATTGATAAGTACGGACAATGCATTGACAGTTTACAAAAAAAATACCACTTTTTGTAAAAGAGAGACAATGTTTGATAAGAGATCAATTTACAATAAGTCGTCTAGTTATGAAAGATTAATCGTCACTATCAAGAACAACAAACCACCCTGTGGTATCCGCATTCGGAAGGAAACCCATGTTCTTATTTTCGACGATTCGAGATAAAATGGCGATGACGATAAAATGTGGTGGGATTTGCGGCAAAACGAATTCATTCTCATCATGAATGAATGTTTCTGGATATCAATCGTATTTCAAAATATAAGAAAAATAAAGCCAGTAAATAACACGTCATATTTGATATAACACGACAAAACAGTATGAGTTCTCTAGAAACCGATATCGATAAGCGGTCTATAAAAGCAAGGATTACCACAATACTATATTGGGAAAAACATGTTCGAGATAAATATAATTTCCTGCAATGAAAATAGCAATGAAAATAACAATAAAAATACTGTTTGTATTTTCAATTCTTTATTCCGTTTATTCTTTTTTTGCAATTTATTGAATAAATTAAAAAAAAATTATTCAATACTTTTGAAGTTACTTTTAATCTTATCACTATTTCTCTGCATACAATTCCCTCTGTAGCATTTTGTACTCCCTATAATCTCAGCTTGCACAGAGTTGGACAAAAAATTTGCTGTAGAATCTAAAGAGTGTTCGTTTCTACAAATGACAAGATATTGAAATCATTTTTGAATAATTTGAAACACTTGTATCAATTTGAGTGGACAAAATATTATAAGTACCTATTATTATTTTGAGCAAAAGGATCAAGTTTCAAATAAAGATATTTAGGCATGTTTGATTCATCTGTAACCAACACTGATGAAAACTCTTGAGTTGAGTAATTCGACATAAATATTGATATAATTATCAATTTTTTTTCTTTGATGACAATTATTACTATTATTATTGCACAAACCCTTCCTCTTTTGCTGCCACGGTACGTCACTGTTTTCAATTCAATCTTTTAAAGAGAATCTGTCGATAACACAAGAATAATTAATTATACAAATCCATTCAAGTTTAATCAAGTGAATGGTCAGTAAAAAATGTGAAGATGTAGAGACGATAATAATTAACCACGATGGAAATAGTGTTTACTCTGACCATAATTATATTATCATCCCGTTCAAGGTGGTAAATACGTTCGGAAAAAAATGAAATTTGAGAATTCATGGAAGCGAAAAGTGAAATATTGTGTTGAACTCAAGATCCTGCATGAGGAAGCTGTTGTTAACGAAACACTTCAAACCTGTTTAGTTATTTAGTTTATTTATATCAATTCGATTATTGAAACGGAGGTCAAATATTTTTTGAATTGTTTGCTTCATGGATGATTCAACCGTTTTCCAGTCTTTGATGCCATATGGTAAGAAATGGCAATCTCATTCACGTAACATCTGTGTTCCACAGGGATTTCATTGTGGTCCACTACTGTTTGATTTGTTTATTAATGCCGTTAATGATGTTATCTGTTCCGTTGTTCCTGACGCAGTTTCCGAGTCAGGAACAACAGGAGTACGAACTTGAGCGTTACGACTCTTACCTCGTCGCCTTTGTTAGTATCTACCGCAGCAGTAGATGAAACGTCAGGCATAAACATCTGCAGACCACAGCCAAAAAAATCGGAAAATAGCTTTGACTTATCAATTTTTCAAATAATATAATAATGCGAGCAACTTCATTTTTCATTTTACATAATAAATGATTTTTATCAATTTAACATGAGTATTTGTTGGTATAATAAGCGGAGCTAGGCTTGTTTGAGAACTGATATGGAAATATTGATAAATTATACAATTGAGTTGCTTAACATAGTTATAGAGGGATGTTTTTCAAACTGTCAGGAATTTCATTCCTAACATTGCTACAGTTTTTGAAACTGTAAGATCTTTCATATTGTTGTGTTTTATGTAAACCTCAAGTTCAATGCATGTACATCAGTTCGGAATTTCATTTTAATCATAGAGATATTCTTGTGTTTTGGTTTGAATTATACAATGATTTAAGCTTGCAGAGTGAAACAACATTCGGTTATTCATATTCAACCAGTTTATAACTTTCAAAATATGGGTGATGTTTTCATATTTACGAATTCCGAAAATCAATCTCAATCAAGAATTTTGTGTTTTTTTGTATTTCTTATAAAAAACTTCAGACTATTAAAACTGGACAAACCCAAGCTCTCAATGCATTGATATGATTTTTGTTGAAAAATATTGTCTACCACTATAAATTAATTTCAAACATCCATATGCTCTGCGAATCAGTTCATATAGATATTTTTCAAAACGAAGATTCTCATCCAAAATGACTCCTATGTTTTTATCACAATCAACCACTTCGAGTTTATCTTGTCCAATTCTAATTTCCACCAGAACTATCAACTGCAGAACATGCAGTTGATAGGAATTATGGGAAAAAGATTTTGTTGCTTTATTTATATTTTTAATTTTGTAATACCTCCGATTGTTATTGAAGAAGTGAAAAATTAATTTTTCCAACGAAGCTTTTTTAAAAATTTTTGAATAATAGCACCAATAATAATAATATTAGCAAATTGAAAAAATACAGGTTTTTAATTTGAAAATTATATGGGTTTTTATGATGACTTGAAATTGGTATAAAACAACTGATTAATTAGCAAAATCATACATGATACCCAATTTTTATCTCCAATATTCATATTTCATCGGTTTTATTTACATTTTTAGTCAATTTTAGTGCCTGATTCGGTCAACACGAAAAGAAGCCAGTTTCAAGCACAACTTTCATTTTGAAATCGTTAAAAAAATTTATTTGTGAATGTCATGCTTTTAGGGATCTTCCTTTAGTTTTCAATTATATCATATTGTTTCACATATTTGTACAAACCAACAATTTTTTACTTAATTGTTAACAATTTTTGCCGGCCCTTCTTCGAAGTGTTTCATACAGTTTTTAGGTACCATTTCGAATCGAATGATGTTCTCTTTATAATTTTATATCTTAAAGGTTAGGTTTTCAACAAAACAGCAATCGTGAACCAGACTACTTTCAAAAAGAGAGAAGCGAACATTTCCAGGCAAACGAACGCAAAACGATGCGAATTTATTTTTCATTGTCGTAGGACAGTTATATGGGCTGAATGCGGTTTACCTAATGTAAATATCATGTTCATATCCATGCGGGCCGACGACTCGACTTTTGATCTGGATTCCGACGACTAATATTAGAAGGACGGCCGCAGAGCTTCAAAGGGCTCTAAATATACCCCGGTTGCTAGTTGAGAACACGAATTGCGTTTAGGCCGATTCAAGCGTGGAATGAGAATTTGAAAGTTGGTTGAAAGCTGTTTTAAATGAAAAGGAAATGTCCGATATGAGAACTTTTTAGAAAATATGAAAATTCCTTTTGTTTCATTCTGTCATCAACTAACCTTTTACTCATTCCCGACCGGACAGTCAAACATTGCGGTACCTGATACCGTAATGTGTTGACAACACTTTTTGTTTTTTGAAAGCAATAACGTTTTAGTTCCGACTTCTGAACCAGTTCTCACTCAAAAATGATAATTAGAAATTTTACTAAAATCTGTACAAAAACAAGTTAAGTACGCCATTTTTGCCATATTCACGAAAACTAAGATAATAATTATATTATTATAGAAGTAACTGTAATAATTCAAAGCCAAAGTAACTAAAAATACGTTTTGTATGCCTAATATCTCTTACTATGATTCCAAATTGGTAGGCACTAATTGAATAGAACTGGCTGATACTTGATGAAAATCTATATCAAAACTAATTATAATTTTTCACTAAAAAGGGTTTTACAAAAACCGCGACACATGTTTCGCTATACAATAGCTTTCTCAAGTGTAAAATAAAAGTTACTTCTAAATTACAATTAATTTTATACTACAACATATTACCTACTTGAATGCCTGCTTTCTAATGAATGAATACAATTTTCGAAAGTACCGTAAATATACCTTAATTTTTCTTACCTGGAAATAAACAGATTCAATAGCGGCGAGTCATTCAGTTCAGTTTGATCGTTCATGTGATATTGAGAGTTTTTGAATTTGTTTATTTCCATACTCAAACCTTTCTTCTGGAAATGGAGGGACTTTAATTCATGGTCGAATTTATGTGTTCATTTATGCGGGCTTTGAATGTTATTCAGTTTGACCTATATAAAAAATCGAACATGACCCGCATGATAATTCATACACTCCATGCCCAAGTTGTTGTTGCTTTTGAAAGCAATATTCACACCACAAATTTGAAATATTCATAGTGGGTTTGCCCCAAAAATTACATGTAATGTTTCTTAGTCTAAAAGAACTGTTGAAAATGAATACCCCCGCTCGGATGAAAGAATCTAATATTCTCCTTATCGACTCCCGAACTATTTCAAAACCACCAGGATCGTTTTTGATTGCGTTACACCCAGCAATTATCCGATTTCTCAAATCTTCCAGTCCGGTGATCGAGCAGGCCATTATTCCATCTCGATCAATCTAGCAATCTCCGTATGTTGCTGTAAAAAACTCTCGAGCCAATATGGAAAATGCGCTGGTGCACTATCGTGCATATACCACATTGCATTTCTTGTAACCAATGATACACCCTCCAGAAACTTAGCTAGCGGTTGTTCCAAAAATTAGTGGTATACCTCCCTGGTAAGCCTTCCTGGCAGAAATACCGGTCCAATTAGGAAGCCATCTACAATTTCCACCCAAACGTTTAACGGAAACCGATGTTGAAAGCGATCTTCAAGCACCTCATGTGGATTTTCTTCAGTTCAAACTACCGTGGAAATTCTTTATGTCATTTCTTAAAAAACTGGCTTCATCGATAAAAAAGAATAAGCATCAGCAGTTGAGGGATGTGAACCAATATGCGCAAAAGCCATTGACAGAATGCTATACGAGAAAGAAAATCTGCAGGAATAAGTGCCTGAACTCGTTGCATGTGGTATGGGTACAAGAAATAGTCTCTAAGAATGTTCCAAATCATCCCGTTACTTACATTTAAAGTATTTGCAATTTTTCGAGTAGTGGTACCTAGATCTTCTATCGTGGCCGGCACATTCTCTTCTACTGCTACCATTCTTACTGTCATTGACCTTTCTGATCCTTCATTTCGCTTCAATGTTCCTGTTTCACGAAGTCGTTGATGTATACTTTGAAGGTTTTTCTACTAGGCACATTACGATTAGGAAATCGTTCACTGTACAACCGCCTAGCTTCCAATGCCATCAGCAAGTCCATAAATGAAATGTAAGTCAGCCATATCTGCGTTACTATAGCCATTCAAGATAGAGGACTTCAATAACAAGACTTTAATTATTAAATACAGAAAATACACGTCAAATAGACAAAGTCAATCAGTTTCAACCTATTCGACACATACAAATGATCATACTATTCAAATTAAATGTCTGCGGCCATTTGTAGTGATTGAAATGTTGTTGATAGGTACCGACGGAGTTGTTAGATTTTTTATTACTTCGTAGGTCCAGTAAAGTAGGCTATACTTTTATTACGGTTACGTTAATCATGTTAAAATTACCAAAATTGTTATTGTCGAAATTCTTTTTTACCACTTATCTCCGAAACAAAGCGCCCTATTAAAAATCATCAAAGGACAAAATATCCTTAGCCCCTTAATATTTTTCCGCATGTTTAATAAACACCATGTATAACTAACCAAATACCCAGCCATCGAAGATAAACTCAAGATGTATAAACCTCTGAAGAAGTTAGCCACTCGTGCCAGTGTAACGCCAGGAAAAAATTGCACAAATACACGGATTTCAAAACCGAAAAATTGTGACACTGAAAACATCGGCCGCGAATGCCTTAACCATTTTGTCAAACAGAGAAACATTTTAAGAAAATGATAAGTTTTCTGGAAGTGCAACGAGACATTCCACGACAATTCAATCATCGAAAAATTTCCATGTAGCTATGTGCATGACAGAGGGGCGCCACTGGCGCCTAGCAATTTCGCCATGCTCGTAATTCTGATGCGAGCTGACAGCAGATCCTAAATTAGGCGTACATTGCCGTGACTCACGTACTTTACTGGCCGACGAAAACTTTCGGCCGAAATAACATGACGAATGATGAATAGAGTAGGGAACGTGCCAAAAAACCGGGCGGACAAGAAAACTACGGATTACGAATGGGCTCCAGAGATTAGTCTTCATGAAAATCCCAGTTGCAGGCGTTCCGCTCATGGAATGCGGTGACTAATTTAGACGAAAACAGTCAACTAGTAAGTTGTTTATTTTTGGTGAGAGCCATGAGTTGTGAGAGTGAGAGGGATTTTAGGGATGTGGGAAGTAGACGAAGAAATATGGCACTCCAGTTTTCACCTTCATTTGTTACAAATGAATAATATAATTCTTTAACGAATCATCTCATTAAGCATATTACATTTTTGAGGAGACACCTTCTTATGGGAGGGTAAACCGCTTCGTTACATAATGCGTTACAGCATCAGTTTCGCTGGCTTCCTATCATGCATACGTCAGCGTAAGGCAGGCTCCTCCTCTCTCGCCGGACAAACGCTCAGTGTTTAGTATGCGAAGGACATTAACTATTGACAGCATTATAAAAATCTAACCATCAATCACGTACTATTCTTTTGTTATGTAAAAAGTGGCTATGAAATGATGATACCAATTTTGTGTATATACTTTATTAGTATCATTATTGTTTCCTACAAAAGTAACAATTGGCTTATGGTAGCAATATTAAATGTACATACACAAGGTAATAAATTAAAGATTTTGATAAAAAACTTTCCTTACATTTTCATGTTAATATACATAAAATTCATACTGATAGCATACTCAAGGATTGGTCATATTTTGCATATTTTCTGGCATTTTTCACTGTGAATATGATCATTATTACGCCTTGGTCAAAGAAGAAACGGAATGGTTTAAGTTTGACGATAGTCGTGTCACAAATTGTTCTGGTGATGTTATGAATTTATTGAAGCCTCTGGAAACACCCTAAATTTTATTTTATGAATGAGAGGACATTGGCAGATCAAGATCTTCAGTCATCAAGATGAAGTTTCTCCGGAACGCCAATTAATTTCTGTTGTTTCATAGTTTCATGATTTGTATTACTTTCTGCTTTAATATACTGTTTATTTTTTCAATAACAGGTAATGTATCAAATATTTGAAAGAAACAGTTACCATATGAGTTACATGCTTGACTTTGTTTTTCAATGTGTTCCCATTCCAGATAATGTTTTATTATAACGCCAAGATCGGTTTGCTATTCACTTATCTCAGTGATACGCCCTTAAAAAATTCAGTTATTTTGTATCATCAGCAGTCACGGGAGCCACTTTTGGCACCCAACTTTTACACTCTGAAGGCCATAAGCTATTGTAATTCTTTATTTTAGATTTACATACAATTTGGTGTCATCGGCAAATAACGAAATTCACTTACAAGGATCATTGATAAATATACTGAAAAGCCGGGGTATTGAACTAAAAGTTGATAATCAACTTTACAATTGGAGCTCTGTAACACCAAAATGTTGGTGCAGAAATCTTTCATGGAGTACTGTATCAAAAATTTTTATGAAGATGGTTTATATCGACAGGATGAATCACGTTTTTCAAAACATTGTATTGAATGTACATATATTTCAAAGATACATTCATTTTCACATACTTATATGTTCATAAATATTTATACCTCTGCTAGGTCAATGAAACACTAATACGGTTATTTTGTTTTCATTTAAGGAAGTGATTTATTTCTGGAGAATAAATTTTTTGGCTTGGACGTTCAGTCATTCAGCCAGTCGCTTGGTTGATCATCATTTATGGAAATTCAGCATTCAATTTATTTGATTGTATTATTTCAATTGAGTATCGGATTCATTTGCCTGAAATATTCATTTTTTTCTTGTAAATTTTTGTTTCAAAAATGATATCAATAATAATCGATAAACAAAATTTTTTATTTGTTCTTTAGAACATATTATTGATGTTTTGAATATAATAATGCAACTAGAGAAATCTTAAAAAAATTGCAAGTGTTGCATAGCAACATAGCTTTGGATAAATTTGATAAAAAAAATAATTAAAATCCACTAAAATTGAACCCTAGTAGTATCTTCTAGGAAGACTGAGACGATTACAGTCAAATTATTGATTTTAAATAATTAGTACTGAAAATGTAATTTGCAATACACATTCAGTTTGAATAAGAAAATTGTTGTACTGAATTAGACATACGATAAAAATTCCCAACAAAAAATTAAATGAAAACCTTTTCCCCCTGATATACAAATACCTAGCTCGTTTGCAACACCAAAACTCAAGAGTAGTTTTTTATAAAAAAAAATAATATGAATTGGGAGAGAAGAGAATTGATATTGGTAATGAAATTATTCGAATTAGGATTGATAATTATAGATGATTTCAACTTATCTTACACTGAATTCAGACATGTCTAAATTCTGTAATATAATCAGAAACAAACTTTAAAAGTTTTATTCTTGAATCGAGTAGATATACCAATTCTCTCTCAGTTCATATTATATATTTCATTCATTCACTCAAGTCTTATATAACTCTAGTTCAAATGAATATGTGATTCTAGTATCGAAACCAAAATTATTTGAATAAAACAAATAAACCAAAATATTTTAACAAATACTGGTTTTTGCAACCAATAAAGAAGTAGTTTTGTTTGAAATAATAAGTTCATTTCATTCAAATCACTATGTTTCTTACTTTGATGAAAAAAATTAGCCACCATCGCAACGGGCGACGATTATAAGTATAGTTTAATCGCCACAACTGTAATGTTAACTATTTCGCAATAAATGAATTGTTAGGCAAACTTTTAATGAGAGAATAACTTGAGGATCAAGCTATTGATTTATAGTTACGTTGATTCAATGTGACCTATTTTCACATTCAGGAAAAGTTTGAAAAGAATACTCATTTTCATGGAATATAAAACACCTCGTGTCATCGCGACAATTCCCTCCAGAAAATTATATAAAAGCAAAGCGACGACCATAACACATATTACATTAGTAAATTAATGAATTCGAATAAAGAAACTCCGGCAGTTTATTAAAAGGCCCAACCCGTACAACAACAGTAGCTCTCGTACTCGACTGTGGCCGACTTCCAAAACTATACGAAGCGACACTAATTACGACGGCGCCAGACAAAACGCCAAGAACGTGTGTCTTTGATAGACATTCTCTCCTTCTCTATCGCGTTCCTGGAATGAATTACGTGGCGGCCAAATTACCGGTCGAAATTATTGCAGTTTCGCTAACCGCGGGCTCGTGGGCTACAATATAATTATGTTAAATGAACAGATTCTTTTTGTTCCGTATTGTATGTCAATGACTGCACTTTCGCTCCTGAAGATAGATCGTCGATAACAACGTTTTGAGGGTCGTCAAAAAGTTTGAATTTGTATGTATATACAGGTCTTTTCAACTTTCGAGTCCATGCATAGCAGGTTTTAAATTGTTTCAAAATTGAGTATTTTCGGGTACTATTCAATCAATAATGAATTTATTTCCACCATTAATATGGAAGTGTCCAATCTCCATATAGTATTTTCCAACTAAAAAATTACTTTTTCAATCCTTTTCTGCCAGTTTTCTTCGGTAATATTAGATATTTCTTCTTTAATTAGCTCCATTACCTTCATATCAAATTTTGGAAAGTTATTTTTACGCCTGATGATTTCTTTCAATTTTCCCCAAATCAACTCGATGGGATTGAAAACACAAAAATAGGGGGGAAGTCTTAGTATGGTGTGTCCATAGGTACTTTTTAGCAATACCTACTCTCAAGGGCATATACTTTTTCAAATGTTTTTGTCTGTAAAACTTCAAGTAGCTGGTTTTTGGTATAGTTATCTTCAAAATACATCCATTAAATCCATTAAAAAACTTTGTATTTCATCTTTACTCGAAGTTTTATTCGGTACTTTGATCCTGGGATCAACATTTCAAGCGGCGCAGTAGATCGAAAGTGAATTTATTTATGATCCATTGCGGATTTTCCGTAGCCCAATACCGAGCATTTTGCGATGAAACTACCCCATTGGTGCTGAAAGAAGCTTCATCACTAAACATTATGCAGTTTAAAA